>VZRV01011012.1:0-19309 GCA_013398115.1 Falcunculus frontatus | reverse complement strand
GGAAGGAAGGAAGGAAGGAAGGAAGGAATCTATCTCTCTTCTCCCTCGAGGTGGTTTATGGTACAGCATGAGCACACAAGTGCACCATTCTTTCTCTAGTTTCCCAGCTATCCTACAAGCAAGTTATAACATCCTTGAACAGACTGCTGGATACTGCAAATCCATGTACTGAATGCATGTAAGTGAGAAAGGTGGGGCAAAACCATGATGTCACCACTATCACCAAACCCAAGCAATCAAAACTTCTGCATCATGCAGCTCCCACACTGTATCTAAACACCATCAATCTGAGACTGGTTTATAAACTGGAAAGGAAAACTAATGTGAGGACTTAATTAAGATGAACGTTTTTTATTTTCTCCAGAACTACAAGGCTAGATTATTTATTTGTTAAACAAAGGCTGGCATTCCATGATGGTGACCAGATTTCAGCAGCTGGAGAATTGGGGCAGACATCAAGTGTGATGAAACTCTGTGAAACCCCAGGCTTGCCAACAGCACCTCATTTTTCTCCCTGTCCCAGCAGGAAGTGGAGCACTCAGACCCTCCACAATCATCTCCCATGTAGATCTTGTCTGCTCCAAGCATGGCATGCTTGAATGTGTACAGCTGCAAGGCAACTTGACATACAACTGTCAATATGTCAGATATGAGGTCTGGAGCCTCACATGTTGAAATAAACACAGCCAAATTGTGAATATATGACTTCACATACATATGATTACATCCAAACAAATATGCTCTAAATATTTATTTTTCCTTTTACATTGCACTCTACACTGCAAAAGCAACTCATTCTCTTCAGATGATATGGATATAAAATATGCATGTGTGTTTTATTTCTCAGACATACCATTAACTGCAGGGTTTTTTACTTGCACAATGCTTGAGTTCTACATTATGGCCTTAATGAAGCTCAGAAAATTTTAAATCCCATGGGAACATTCACCTCAATTGCATCATATAAACTGGTTACAATAATTTAAGTGTAAATAATACTCTCAGCATGCTGCTCCACACTGAAACAGCAATTCATAATCAAATCTTCTGCTTCAGTTTCTGTGAGTTACTTTCAGGTGGTTGAATTCCACTGAATTTCATCATTCTTGGGGCACAGCTGACTAGATACGGGCAAAGTTTGTGGAGCTCCCCATTTTTCAGAAGCAAAGACTAGAACAACCAGCAAGAACATGGACTGGTGCTCTCAGATATTTGGCTAGTACTTCTTTTTGCAAGAGTAGGGGCCAGCTGAGTTAACACACTCAGTGCACGGAGGCATTTTCCTTCAGGTCAAACTGGCACTGGGCTTAGGGGGTTTTCACCATCTTCCTCGTCATCAGAGCCCTGCATCCCCCACTGTGATTGTCTGGACATATTTCCAGCCAGTCAGTTCCTGCCACTGTGAGGGCCTCAGGCAGTGGCAGTACCTCAATCTCTCCTGTGTTCTGCCTCAAGCAAATAAACCACTTTGTTTTCACAAGACTGAAAACTGTTACTTTACTTCAGGTCTCTGAGCAAAACGCAGACAGTCATCTATTTAAAACTTAATGACCTGTGAAGTAGAGAAGGTTGATCAAATGACCTCTATTTTCTAGAAAACTAAAAAGCAACTTTACATACAAAAGACGTTAGGATTTGTTTCAGTTTTGCATACATACATCAGTAATGCCAGAATGTCATTATTAACATGGCTACCTGGACCCTCTGCTGCAATGGTACGGTAGGGCTGCACCGTTTAGAAAAGTTACATTAAGCTCTCAAGTTACCTCGAGCATTAGCCAAGGGTATCTGGCAGAATACTAACCCTTCTAGTGAACTGGTTTTCGTGTAATTCCAGGAGCACACTGTGAAGTAGATCCCTTCTAAAGATTAACATCCATTTTAAAAAATCTCATATTTAATTATAGTTAGCCTAGAACACTACGACCACTAGCATTGAGTTTTAATGTCTATTGTCTAATGTCTGTGCCTGTACTAAGGCATGACAGACAAGACATTCCTACTGTTCATTTCATTAAGAAATATTGTTCCTTATGCATATTTTAGCTAGACGGAAAGAATACAGATTTTTTTTTTTTTTTTAACCAATGTCCAAAGTCATCTCCTTTAGGTCATCCAGGCTACTGATGCAAAATTCACCTAACAGGCATGAAATCCAATGTACATCAGAAGGTACTGGCAAAGCAATCCAGATAACTAGCACACATGCCAGTAGGTTACATGATAAGTCTAAAATAAAACAAACTTCAAAAAGAAAGTCACTAAGAAGAAAGACTAAGAAGTCATTAGCCTATGGCTTTCTCTGCCATGATACCGGTAGTGCAATGTTTGAATGCTGCCAGCAGCTGATCTCAGATTCCTGAGTGTCAGGACCGGGACACCTGCCTGTGCCACACAGCTCCCCAGAAAGGACTTCCATCAATTTCTGGGGGTTCTTGGATTTGCTTTCCTTTTTATTAACCTTGTTATATTTTATCTATCCCTTTTCTTGCCCCATAATGTTTTTCATGAACTCTGTCACAACCATTGCAACTTCTCTATCAGCAGAGAAAATTTATTTCTGCACTCCAAATCAAACAGGACTATAAAATCAAGAGTTGAGGCTCTGCTATAGTCCAGCCTTTGGCTTCTGTACAGCAATTTAGAAAAACAAAATGCTTTCCCAACTTGTGCCTGAATCAGCCATTACTTTCAACGTAGATGAAATCTGACAGGAACAATCAGGTTTTAAAAACATTTCTTCAACTCCAATGGGCAAGAACATCTATTTTTTTTTCAAGTCCTTTCCCTTTTGAAAACTGAGGATTAAATATATCTTACAAGTAAGGAGCAGAAGGAGAGAATACAGTGTGCATGCAGATGAAAACCAGCTGAACATTAATCCTTTTACTTACCATCATCTTTTTATGATCTGGAAATTCAAGGCCAAAATAGTCGCCTTCAACAAGGTTCAGGTGGTTGCAAACAGCATCATGCAAAACTTTCCCTGGAGCTCTTTGCTGTAAGAAGAAAACAAAGCCTAGGGTTACAAAGATGCTTTTAATTAGTGGCAGAAAAATTATTATGCTAAGAAATCATTCAGCAAACAAAACTGTAAAAACTGTTTACAAAATCAGTGGCTATTACAACTATACCCACAGGGCAGTTGACAACAATTACACTAGTTTTAAAGCTAAAGAATATATCCATCCATCCATGGATGGCAGCTCTGAATCCATCTTTAGTGTGTTTTTATTTTTTGAGGGAAAAGTACTGCAAAATAGAAGAGGCAGAAGAGGGGGACTTGGGATAAAATTTTCTTACGTCTACCAAGGCTAATTTCTAATGTGATTTTTTATTTCATCCCACGGCCCTTGGAGCCATGTTGGGTGTTGTTCATCTGTGTACAACACAGCGAAACCAGGACGTTCACCGACACACCTGTCATACAAACCACCAAGGACCGAGGGTTTGCTGGATGCCGCTTGATAGGCAACAGGCTCAAGCCCTGGGTTCTGACCTTGTATGGCTTATCCCAAGCTTCCTGCTGGGAGGCACTGAGGCTGCTCCAGGCCTGTCTGTGCTACCCTGGCAGAGCTGGCAAGTAATTTGGAGGAGTCAAACACACTGAAAGCCTTCTATAAAGACCAGATGTTCTCGCCCAATATTAGCTCCCAGAGCCATTGCTCTGCTGATTGTAAGGATTCTTTTCATCAGCCCATCCATTAAATCCACACCTGCAGAAAATACTATAAATTACAGCTCGCCAGCAAGTCTTCTGCAAAAAACCCTCTCTCTATAAAAAGGCAATCACTGAAATCAAATATTTTTGTTCCTTGGACAAATGCACCTATTTTAACTCAAGAGGCCCTGAAACACAGGTCTATACTCACTTCAGAACAAATAATAACCCACGAAATTGCACAAACCCTGCTGTTGTGAGAGACTAATCACATCCTGGAGAATTCGCCTTGCATTCAACCTACAGACTGGCCCCTTCCATTTTGGCCCAGTAAATAATAGAGTAAAATGAAACAGTAGTAACCAAGTGAAGAAAAGACAACCATTACAGGTGGGCAGACCAGCTGACCTGGCCCAAACCCGAGCCCGAGTCCATGTCCTGGCATCTCCAGGCAGTGCCCATACCAACAGCCTACTTGATAGTGGGCAGCTGCTCAATCCCACTCGCTCCCGAACACATCATAATGTAGTCTGGTCTCTGTTTCACTGGAATACCAAAAAATAAATAGACAGGCTTTATCCACCTGGGGTAATACCTGGTTTTCAGCCGTAACTTGAAGTACAAAGCATCTTTCCAAAGGTAATTTATCCAACATTCTCTAACATGAACTGTGAAAAGTAAATACACGGTAGTGAGGCTTACACCAGAGAAATTAAAGTGATGACATTTTTCTAGGGAAAGCACAGGATGTATGTGCCACCACAGCAGCACTGTCATCCTGGTCATGCAGGATACAGTGACTGAACCCTTCAATGCTGGCTGGTTTTGAAAGTCTGAAGGGAAGAGCCAAGCTCACTTCTCCAAGAACTTGCTGAACAGGTTTTTACCCAACATTCTCCCTGCCAGTGCCTCTGACAGACCTAAGCCACCAGGAAGAGATGTTCACTCAAGTTATTAACTGTTTGTTAATATTTGTTTATATTGCTAATATTTAGCAATATTAGCCTCACGAATACTGTCAAAAAACACATCAAGAACAATTGCAGATAAAAGTACTAATTTTTTTAAGCATTCACCATAACCTTGCAGTAACTAAAGTAATTCATAGTAAAACACCAAGAGGATACAAAGAAGGAAGGAAAAAAAGACATTTCTTTTTCTAGATAGAGCACTTTTGATCTGATGCAATGGCATCCAAAATAAGTCTCAAGTGCAAGTATATTTGAATACACTCACTTCACATTCTCCAGCTTAATTAAACCAAAAGCATCCCCAGTGTTCACCCCCCAGCCTACAGTGACCATTGCACCTTGTCAGTTCTAACAGAAAGCTTCCCACACTTTCCACTCCATCTATCCCTGTAGGTAGGCACAAACAATCATGCATCGTCTCAATGAAAGAGCTTCCTGCTAAGTGCATTTCATTGGAGGCAACAGAAGAATATTAAACACATTAGACTGAGTGTAAAAATGATATCACTTTACTGCTCTGAAAACACACCTACAAATTATTTAGAAGTAAATACTCCTGCTTCCAGATTAGTCTCAGGTCTTTACAGTTTGGCTGGGGCTGCTAGAGAGAGGAAGAATGGGTTTATCAGTTACCCTCATAACAAGAAGCTTTCCTACTTGTGCACAATCAGAAAAATGGTAACGTTCCAGCGAGTGTGTACATATGTCTAGCTAAAGTATTTGATGGACTTCTGTCTGACAAAGACCAAACTTCATCTTTCCTTACAGGAAAAAAAAGTGTCTCTGAGTGGAGATTTTTGAACAACAGGAAAGAAAGCAGAGAGCCCACCTGCATTACCACTCAAGGTTAGCTGAGGAGAGCACAGCTGTCTGATCTCAGACCATGAGTAAAAGCATCTGATTAAAACCTGCTGAGTGTTTTCATAAAGGTTTTTTTTTCTTATAGGCATTTAAACGATGGAACAGCAGTCTTGTAGTATTTATGTCACTTGGCATTTTCTCTGGAGTATGCCTCAATAAAATGAAATACTTCTTACTCCAGTATTTGTAAATATTATTATTCTAAACTCGTCTTAGCTTTGATCAGTCTACCTCAAAATAAAATCTGACAGTTCTCGCAAAGGAAATGCTGCGCATATAAAATCTGCTGAGGTTTAGAGCCTGATGAAACTCTGGTCTTGCAGGAGCAGAAGGAGAAGTACAACATCCACAAAAGCAGAAACTCACAAGGTTTCAGAGAGATGTTGATTGAGTGCAGTTCCATGACATCCCTACTAAAAAATTTAAACACAATAAATTAGAAGCTCAGTCTACTGGGTATGGAAGCAAACCAGGAGTCATTCAGGGCACAGTAAACACAAGCTGACAGAGGGAGCATTCAGGAATGAGTGTGCCACACTGATGACATCATCTGAAGTCAACAGTTGTGCCTGACTTTAACATGCTTACAAGACCTATGAAAAAATACAAGTTTTCCACAGAACTTGGGAGGCATTTTCCAACCATGAAGCATGGCCCCGCTGCCATGCCTCAGACAGTGAGTACTGGGCAAGCTTCATTGGCTCCTGTTCCCCAGCCCTGTGGCAGCATCTGCCTAAGCCAGAGCTTGGCTGCTTTCCCTGCTCCATGCCAGCACCAGTCTGCTCCATGGGGGACACTGACATGGAAGCATGGAAGCAATGAAGGCTGGGGGCAAGATTATACCTCCAGACCACTTGCTGCCACAGATAGCACTGAGGCAGCAAGGGCAAGGAAACAGGAGGACATGGTATACTGGTGGAATACAACTGGGGGAAGGTCACATGCAGCCCCCAGGAGCTGGGAAGCAGCTGCAGCAGGTGGCAGTCCCCTGCTCCTGTTTCTGCTGACAGCCAGATTCCTGCATAATCAATGAAAAAATATTGAGGCTCCAGAGAGCAATTCTTCCCACCCCAAACCAGCCACCTAAGTACACCGGCAGGGAACTTTTCCTGAGCAACACAGGTGTATCTTTTACCCCGACAACAAGGAGCCCTGACACCTGTTTTAACGATTTTAGACGAGGTGAGCCCCAGTCAGACTGATACACCAGAGAATTAGTATTTTTCTCTTGATGTATTTACTTACACCAAAATAATATTATAAATTTATTACAATGAAAAGAAGCTCACTGACTTCCAGCTACACACCCTTCATTTAGCTCTGTGAAATCACATTTTAAAAGTCACTTTACATTTTCAGGGAACGTCAAGTTCTAAATTATGAATAATGTGCATCACAACATTTAGCTGCAAGCTATGAAGGTACCCAGTCAAACTAGCCTGCTTTCCGCATTATACATTCAACATTTTGCTGTCTGCTCATTATCTCAGTCCTACTCAATTCAGCCTCACTCTACTCCCACCAAAATCCAAAACAGTATGTTGCTTATGATCTTCCAATGGTGAATATTTTATTAGGTTCAACAATTCTTTCATGTTCTAGCAAATGCCAATCATTTTGAAAAAACATCCCTCTACATACTTGTTTAGACCGTTCTTTGACACATACTGCAATACATTCTTGGTTTTTTTTAAAAAAAGAAAGTACATGGCTGTATCTGGAAGATGTCCAGAGCTGTAAAAGAAATAGGTTTGGACACATCACACCACCTCCCACAGTAAATTCAGCAATTATTTCACTAATTATCTACCAAAAAATAAGTATATATGTTTATGGTAATTTTTTTTTTAACATTTTTTACCTGTTCAGCCAAATAATCTCTGATCCCAGCTTGAACAAGATCTTTGATTAAAAGGATTTTGTTAATTTGTTTGTTTTTACATTATTGAGCAGTAATAGCAGCTTAAAAAAACCAAAGAAAATAAACACTTTCTTCTGAACATCTGAAAAATGTAAGTCCCATTTTTGGTTGAAGCAAGAAATAGTTTCTTGTGGAAACACAGACTACTCTGTTTTCCTTCTCCTCTTCAAAACTGCCACAAATGGGTCAGAAAGAAGTTTGGGTTGTTTTGGGTTTTAATTACACTTGCTTGTACAGTAGTAGCAGCTCATATGAGAGAAAATAATTCCTTTATGTTCATCTAGAAGAAAGAGGTACGTTCATTATTCACACCTGCCACATTATAAAGGCAGGCCTTTCTTCCACTAATGCCCTGTTCCTATCACATTCTGGGCACTCAAATGATCTAAAATGAAATGTGACAATTTGGTCATGCTAAATATTTTACAAATACTTAAATACTATACGGCACAAGGGTTAAACACGAGGTTTAAAACTGTATTTGCTCTTTCATGGTTAATCACCAAAAAAATCCCTTGTACTGATCAGCCTTTTATCAGATCAGCCAAATAAGATCGCCAAATTATTTTTATACTCCAATTTAACAACTGCATTGAAATGATTGTGAAAACTTCATTCAGTAATTTCATTACTATTTCTGAAGTCATACACAGTTGTAATCACTACTAAAAATAACAACCCCACATTCTTAACAGCATAACTTTCTCAGTTATTCAAAACTGTTAAAAATTGTGCATGTATCTACAGTTTTGAAATGAAAGAAAACCAACCAACAACTGTTCATGATAAGCAAAGAGTACAAAAATAACCTCACAGATGAGATTGAGCACAGGGTTCTTAAACAAATAACCCTGTCAGAAATTTATATTTCAAAGAAGGCTTGAAAACTACACACAGGAGAACAATGCTGTCAGCATCTGAAGACAAATTTCATATTTTAAACAGTTCTCCTTTCTGGCGTAAAATGAAATGCATAATTCATACTTAGCATAAGTCTATTTCCTGAAAGGCGGGATTAAAGGCAAGAAGCACTGGTCTGAGTGTTGTTGCCCTGGACCTAATACTGCCAAGACACTTAGAGATCCTCTGCCCTTTTTTTCCTCTCCTCCCTCTCAAAGTGCAGGTGTTAATCCTATAGGAAGGATTAGATGACTACAAAAATAGCATTCGACCATAAAGATAGCTCTTACACCTGGGCTTACTAGCTTTTACCTGGGTCTTTAGCTTAGACTGGGTAGTTGAGATGTGCTGGAAGAAGTGTAATTCATCACTCCTACATACCAGGCCACAGAACAGCAGAGAAGTGACAGCTTTGAACAGAGCAGCCACACATTCCCACCATTACTTTTAAGTAGGCAGATCCCCACTCTGGACCTGCAGCCACCAGGTATGCATCCCATTTGAAAAGAGAGCATAGAAGAGGCAGATTTTTACGATAACCTAAAGGCTCCTCATTCCTTTTAAGATATTTTCCATCTGAATGTAGTTGAAGGCTCCACTCCTGGCACATATCCCACATGCTTTTGCACAGACTGTGCACACACCATCAAAGGGCGGACTGAGGCCAAAAGCAGTAACAGAATAAGTCTCTTATGCTGCCTTAAAAACAGGCGATTGATCATCTGCTGTGTGCGTACAATGAGACTATTTAGCATTCTTTTCTTTCAAGATTTTAGTGGAGTGCTTTTACACTCACCACATAAGCCGTATTCCCTTAATGCCAGTGCTTGCCCTCCACAGTCTCTGATGTACACTTTTACCCTTTGGTCAGTTTTGGGGGTGGTGGCACCTTTTTTTTAACAGCACTACTTTAAGATAGGGTACTTTTTACTTCAGGTTTGTTTTACTGCCCTTAGAAAAATGTGGTTGCAAAGTTAGACTTCCCCCTGCCGCCGTCAGCTATGACAAACTTCAACAATGACTGTTTTCGGAATTTCGTTGCTAACCAAAAATCAACACAGCAAACAATTAGCGAGGCAAAAAAGACAAAGAGAAGGGGTTTAATAACCCTCTCATCTGCTTGCATTTCTAGCATGGTCTCCAAAAGAAAATTGCCGTTTTCTACATTTGAAACATGGATTTGTTATTGTAACCATAGTCTTGGACTTCTGATCATGACAAACTGGTTTATGTCAAAATATTTTCTAAAATAGGCAGAAGCAGAAGGACTGCTCTTACCAGACCTTAAACTCTCTTCCAATGCCCAAAAATCAAATTTAATAGAAATAGCCAACAGTAAAATTCAGGTGAACAGGAAATATTAAATAATCCTCTTTAATAGTTAAATGCTGTGGAAAGAAAAAGAAAATATTATCTAGCAAAGCTAATGAAAAGTTTTATGATGAGGTTATTTTCAGTACTGCTTGGTTAAGCTTTTTCTTATAGCAGAGTCAGACTAATACAAAAATCAGCTACAGTAAATCCTCAGGTAACTGTACCTCTCCATAATTACAGTACAGTAAAGCTATGGAATTGGAGGCTCTGCTTGGTCTGTTTTCACTTGGCTCATAAAATCACAGCTTTGTACCTTAATGGGCAAACACCACCCACACTGTATTTATTATATATGCCATTTCAATGTGCATGAGAGGACACAAAAACGGAGGAGAGATGGGCTGGGCACCTTCAGAACTGAGCCTTTCATGTCACAGACCAGTGGGTCATCTCCAGGTGTAATGCTCCAAAAATTTGGTTTCTTTGCAGTTCTTACAAATGCAAACTGATATTAACACTGATTTTATTTGCCACCTTTCAATTACTCAAATTTCTAGCGGACAAGACATTTGTTACTGCCGAATCAGCAGCAACCACCACAAAGCTAGTGGAGCCCTTTGTAAAGAAGAAAGAGGAAGAAACAGGCAGATTCTTGGAGCCTGGAGAATTTCCTCCTCAGGTAACTGCAGGGACAAAATTACACAATTTATTTCACACATTCATCCCTCTGTCATCAATGCTAAAGAAAAACTGAAACTTTTCACTTGCTAAACACCATGAACCATATAAACCAAAAATATTCAGCTTTTGGCCACAGTAGTCTAAATACACATCTGTTTATTACAAAATGTTACTCATGGTGAAAAGCATTAACAAAATACTTCATGATTAGTTTCCTGGCTCACTGGTTCCTTTGGCTCCAGTTACAGCATTTTAACTAGCTGGCATCTAATTCTCAGCTAGAAAGTACAACTGATCTTGTATTAACTTTTCCGTACTGATTTTACAAAATCCCACATTTCACACATATGCACCTAAAATTTACCTTATCAGCTTAAAAGTGGTGCTCTGATCACATCCGCTTATGAATTCAGCTGGAAAACTTCCTTGTTATCTGCCTAAAAATCCTCTAAGAAATTGTTCCAATGGAGACGACACATGCCTTCCCATGAAATGTGAATGCTGATCTCGGTAATGCCAAAAAACTCCTAACGCCAAAAAAATATCAAACTGCAGAAAGAGGTCTCTGCAGAAGCTATTACTCCTCCTGGAAAAAACCAAACCTTGTTTCTTGTAGCAGCTTCCTTCAGACAGGTGTAAAACATTTGTGGGAAATCAGCAGTGGCAGAGAAAGTCTTTTAAGTAACTGTTAAAGGCTGAAAAATTTCACACACCAACAATTAAATTCTTAGACTTCCAGTGGGAAACTCCTGGCAGCACCACTGTTACTAAACCAAAATTACTTTCCTTGAGCATCATTAAAATGCACAGTGTGGACAAGAAAAATGAGGCATTAAAAGAACAATGAGAAAACTTACTAAAAATACGTCATCTTATTCCCCAAATTAGCTCCTGTTATTGCTGAGTCATCTCTTCCTAATTTTACTAGCAAAACTGAAAGTAGTTTGTGGCTGTTCTTTCTCCCCTTAGGAAGGCAACCATCCACTGCTGGAAGTGACTATTTTCCTTTCTGAAGAATATCATCCACATGATGTATTCCAGCTTCAGAGCCTTGACACTGCACGGTTATGACTTGCAAAAACCAGAGCCAGCCCATCACGAATTTATGATCTTGGTGTGAGTTGCAGGGCAGATGTGTTAAACAGCGCTTTCCTCACGATCTGAAGCAAACTACTTTGCAAATCAGCACGTAAGAAAGGTGGAAGGCTACAATACTTTTGTGCTATATGGCTTTTTTGAAACCAGGTGCATGCTAAAAATTCTCTGAAAAGCTGCGTCTTGTTCAGAGGGGTGAGAAGGGAGGAAGTCACACCAAAGCCATTCCAGCTATGACACCAAAACCCTCAGTGGAGACACAGGGATGCCAGCAGGCATCTCTCTGACAAAGATTACCTCTGAATTATCTATGTTTAATTGACAGTCAAGGGTGTAACCAGGCAGATGTCTCCATCTGGCATGAGCTGTGCCTCCACCACGAGGCTCTGCCCATAGGGATGTGCCTGCCAGCGTTCTGCAGCACAAGGATGCCCACAGCACAAGCCCAGCGTGTGCGCTGTGGGCACTGGCCCTGGAAAACACACCACAAGATTTGTTTTCAGAAACAAGATGGGAGTTTGATGTGAAGCTGATAGAACCTCATTTTTCAGAACGCTTTCTTTATGGAAAGCTGTTTCACTAAAGCTCAACTCTGGAACCAAGCATATATCTGTCAAATAAATGTTGATATTACTTTCTCTCACTGCAAGCAAAAAACTGAATGAGTTTAACCCCCAGCCCTGGCGCTATTTAGTGGCACACTGTGCTCGTTGTTTCTTGGGAAGAGCTGCAACTGAGGCTCAGAACACTCATTAAAAATACCTCAGATTGAATTTCATAGGCCACAACTTTTGAAAAGGAATATAATGGCACCATTCAGTGCTTTCAGTGTAATTCAGCAGCGTAGCAGCCAGCGCATAATTGGGGATGGAAACCCCAAACTCTGTGACACCCCTAACCCCTTGCCTCCCACTTTACCACTCCTTTCTCTGTTTCAAGGCAAAAATCATTCAACCACCTTCTCATGTTTTCTTTTTTTAACATTAAGAAATGCTTGCTTCTCTGTTTTGTTTTCTTTGCCTGCTCATTTTTCCTCATTTTCTTTATGCATAAGCAAACATTTTACTAGAATGGAGAAGTAGGCAATTCTTAAGTCATCAAATGTGAAAACATAACCCTTACATACAGACTGGAAACATGAGAATATGAAGTGTTATGAGTATATGGGAGTTATTACTATAAAACCAGATTGAGATGCAAAGAGGCTATTTACTATTTTTATTTGGATACATTTTAGTTCAGCCATGATTGTACTAAAATCCCTTGAAGAAAATAATTTAATTTAAATGCAAGGAGTCTAAGACCTGGAAAAAATTCCACAACAAACCCCAATAAAAAATAAGAGGTGTTCAGAAAAAATATTCAATCCTAAATCTAAAGCAAAACTAAATGCAACAGGAAAAACCTTTCCATCAGTCTCAACATTACTGTTAATCTCAGAAAGAGCTCACACCATCCAGGATATTTTACTTTTTACTTTATCAAAGGAAGGAAAGCACATTTTACCAACTGGATACAAAAGTTTCCAAAAAGGACACCCCTAGATGATGACTTCAGGCTGTGGCTGCTGCTAACCTATAATGTAGTCATTTTACGCCCTAACTTTTTGTCTTCAGCTAGGCCACTGCTCCAGCTGGATCTAGAGCTCTGACAGCCAAAATGCAAGGCAGGGTAAGGAAGACAATCTTGCGTGCAATTTAAATTAAGAGTTGCTGTAGGACCCTTCTGGCACCAGCCTGTTTTGTAAAGCTGACGTGGCCTGTCTAAAGAAAAGCTTGGCTGCAGCGTTCTGCAACTACTCTAGATTGGATTTTGATTATTAATAAACTCTCTTTAATCACAATATTGATTGGTTCATTTATAACATGCGTGAAACTGAAAGAGATGATCTGAGTTCATTTCTAATGAGCAAACTGCATACCAACAACACATTTTCATGGAAGCAAAACTTGCAAGGGCAAAACGTAAGTCTCAAAAGTGATCTCTTCTTGAAGTATCTGAAAGGCAGAACTTTTGAATAGTTTTTTGCCAGTTGAGTCCCCAGTACACAAGAGTTTCTTGTTTTGGTTATGCAAGATCTGTCACCAACCTGATGGATGTATAGGAAATGTATTCAACATTTCTCTAAGCAGCCTCAGAAGACCTTAAAATTGAATATGCTTGGAGTCTGATCTGTCTTTTAAACATACAAAGACACAGGAGAAAAAGTGAGAACTGTCTGTACTCTTACGGTATTTGCAAGGGGAAGGTACAAGCTCTGTTTTGTGCATCACTGAAAAGTGCTGCCTTTAGTCTGGGACACAAACTAGAGTGGATAGATGAGTTAGGGGAATTGGTATGGTAAGAGTTACAGTAATGGCTGCTTCTAACAGCAGATTTCAGAGGCACCTCATAATGATGTAGTCAAGTCACAATTTCAAGGAAAGATAAAAAATAAATACCTCCCTTTTTAATACAACTACACTGTTTTCAGAAAGATCCTCAGGAGCTTTTCCACTCTTCTTTCGTAGCCTGCCTGCAACTTGCAGTGTCTCCTCACACAGCAGATGCTCTAAAAAATCTATCCATGAGTCATCTCAGGTCTCTGAAAGGTGGAACTGTCTCTAGACTGTAGCAGCCTGATGAATGGTTGTGTTAGCAAACAACACATAACCACGGCCATCACTGGGGGGGGAGCACGAGTGGAGTGGTGCCGGTGTGCACTGTGGAAACTGACTTGTCTTCAGCCACTTCAAAATCCAAACCTGCTGGGATCGACCTGTATGTTGAACCTAGCATCAAATGGCAAAGCAGCACAGACAGAGCAGAGATCTGCTTATACATTTGTGGCAAACCAGGGAAAGAAGGGATTTGTGCTCGTATCTCTGGGGCAAGAGGAGGTGAAAAGGGAAGAAAGGGGAAAGGCAGGATTTCTAAGCTCTACATGGTGTCTGTTAACAGCACGTGGTCTGAGCCAGGCAAAAGCCTCTCATTAATCTCCAGAGAGCTTCCTCCTGACTGTGAGCAAGATTTTACTTTTACCGAGGTGGAATATTCAACTTTCAGCTGATTTCCCACTGCCTCTGCATGTGTGTGTGTGTGTGTGCATATTTATGTGTGTGTACCTTACAGAATTGCCTGTGCCTGCAGTTAATGTGAAATACTTCAAAGACAATAACTTACACCCTTCTGCTTCACTGCTCATTCAGCCATACCAACTGTTCAAGCTAAGGAGATTCCTAGGAGATCTGCTTTGTGTCACTCAGATAGAGGCCCCAAATATCAAAGGAAAGCATCACCATTTACTATCATAAGTGCATAAACACAGCCTCTGAAACACAACTTTTATGGCTTCTATTTTGTTTTAATGTGCAACAATGTTTTCTTCGATGCTCTGCTTAAAAATGTGCATTGTACAGAATTAGTTATTGTGATTTGGGCTTTGGACAAAATTGCTAAAATACATCTTTAGGCACAGCACGTTTACAAAGGCAAATGAACCACTCAACTGGTTTTTTCTTGAGGCCAGAATACAGCACTGCTGTATTAGATACCACTTAGATATAAATGAGCTTTATCAGCAATAACAGGCTTCGTGGGAAACAAGTATTCTCTGTTCAAGGTACGTCAAAGAGAAATCTTTGGGGATGTGCTATCAAAAGTCAAGCATCAGGCAGTCACAATGCGACTTTTTGGACCACATTTTCAGTCTTACGTTGAATTCCTCCAGAAAGAGTTTTAATCCATTTAACCTTGAGGATAACGTGTGTAACTGGAAAAGGATTTGATTTTATCTAATTTGTGGGTTTTTCTTAATGCTGAAACGCCAGTCCTTACGTCCTTAGAGATAGAATACATCTCATTATAAATTTACATTTGTAAATATGCTTTGTTTAATGTTAATACCCAGGTAACTTAGAGATTCCTGGGCTATATGAGAGCAATACATTTTATTTACAACATAACAACATAACTGGATCATTGAATCATAGAATGTGCTGAGATGGAAGGGACACACAAGGATTATCGAAGTCCAGCTCCTGGCCCTGCACGGGGCATCCCCAAGAATCACACCATGTGCCTGAGAGCGTTGTCCAAACCCTTCTCGAACTCTGTCAGGCCGGTGCTGTGACCACGTCCCTGGGGAGCCTGTTCCAGTGCCCAGTCACCCTGTGGGTGAAGAACCTTTTTCTAATATCCAACCTAAACCTCCCTGACACAACTTCAGGCCATTCCCTCAGGTCCTGGCACTGGTCATCACAGAGAAGAGATCAGTGCTTGACCCTCCTCTTCCCCCAGTGAGGAAGGTGCTGACCACTATGAGGTGTCCCCTAAGTCTCCTCTTCTCCATGCTGAATGGACCAACTGACCTCAGCTGCTCCTCATATAGCTTCCTCTCCAGGCCCTTCACCATCCTCTGGACATTCTCTAAAAGCTTCATATCTTTCTTATTTTGTGTTGCCCAACACTGCACACAAGACTCAAGGTGAGGCAGAAGCACTGCAGAGCAGAGCAGGACAATCCTCTCCCTTGATCGTGCTACAAGTGATGATTACCAAGATGCCTGGTATGAAACTTACTAAATATACTTCATCTTTGCCTATTTTTAAAATGTTTAGGTTATCCATGTTCACACCAGCCCTCAAGTGAAGTTCTGTGCCAGCATATATACATACTTTAGTGATCTCCACCAAAACACTGTCTTGCTACCAGCTTCAGGAATTATCTTTCTTCACCATAATTTACTTAGAGAAGTCAGATGACCCTGTCAGACTCAGAATAAATCTCCTTAGGGAAAGAACTTTTGTCTACAGAAGACCACAATGGCATTGACCAATGATTACTGCTAATATACTTCTTGCACTGGCCTTGATTGTTAATCACAGTGTGTAATAATGCTTGACAAAACCACCATTGTCTAAACCAGGGAGAGACGTAACCCTGATATGGCATTAAGGAGCCAATATTGTCAGCTTTTGCTTTTTCAGACTGTAAGTATTTCTTAAATTGTTGCTACCAAACAGCTTGAGGCATCCTGTCCACTCTAAAACACTGAGCGAGGTCTTGGCCAGGAGAAGGGCATAGGCTTTGCAGGATGAGAAAGATAAGTGAAGACACATGTCACTGGCATCCTTCTGGCTTTTTAATTCTTCCCAGATCATCAATACTCCTCAACAGGTCCATTCAACCTAACCAAAGGCAGCAACTTCTGAGTGAGTCCCAGTGGGAGACTCCTTCAGACCACACAGTGGGGAGAGCTGAGGAGGTTGGCCATCATGTCCCAGGTAAGGCAAAGATTTATTGACCAAACAGTGCTGCAGTTCTGCTTCTAGCTACCCAGAGAACACAAAGAAAAAAAAAGTCTTCATGTTTGTACTAAAATAGCAGGTCTAAAATCATGCTGAGGAAATGCAAATATTAGCAAATGTAGAGGTCTGTCATAATTGGAACTTACATCTCATCCCCTCTACTGGTACTAAGAATCTTACAAATTAATTAGTATATGCTACAAGTAGCTACAGAACAATTTACTTCAGGAGCAAAGTGTAGTTTATTCAAGTGACAGTCTGATATAGAGATTAGACCAATGACAGGTTTAGTGTGTGGCTCTCAGCCCACGGGACCATCATACTTGGACACTGTCTTGGCTTTGGAGACAACCAGTACTTGCAGTTTAAGAAAGCACAAATGACAGTAGACAATACCTCCTATTGCTCCCATATGCTGGCATCTGCCTACAGCCACAAGCTGCCCCTACTTTCTCTCCACGGCCCACAGAGAGAGGGAAAAGGGCTGAAAACAAGAAAGTGATCCAGAAGAAGAATTCAACCCCCTCCCAGATAATTCCTTTCATCCAACACATCCCAACTATAAGGACACTGTGAACAATTAAGGCCAGGAAAAGGTGAGTAATGCTCATCACTGTCAGTAACCGTTCATTCCAAGGCCACACACTTCCTTCTTGCTTATAAAGAAACATCATTTCCCAGCACTGAAACAGGGTACTCTTCACTCTCAGTTACATGCTATGCTAACCAGGACACACAATTTCATGTTATTTACTAGGGTAGGTATTTACCCCCATGACTCTCAGAGCCTTGTTTGAGTTGAGATTTATCCATTTTTAACAGCAATTAAGCATCCAGTTGCCCTGAAATTCCTTCATGTCAAGTGAAAAGAAAGGGTACTTTCAGAGAAACACTCAGGCCAGGCAAAACTGAACAGATGAAACTGGCCTTCATCTCAGTGCTACTTTGCTCCCCTGCTTGGATTCCATGATCTTTAACATGGTGGTGTGCTTGTTTCTTGTTATCATTAACATTCATGAGGTATTTTGTCTACTGTGCTGTTAGGAAACAGATAAGTGCTTACACAAAAGATATTAGAGGACATAATCAGCGTATTTTAAATAGTCTTCCGAAACTGAATTCAAATGACTAAACTACTAAAGACAAGTATTTTCCAATTAAAAAAAAATGTAGTTCACATCCATTATGAATGGACAGCTCTCATCACCAGCTATTTCAGGATATCCTAACATTAAATCAAGTATTTAAGGAAGGGCTTACATTTCTTTTTGAGCAATGCTGAATATATCTGGATATGTGCCCTTGCTGGAGATTTATAATTAGGGTTAGGATTGTAGTGAGTAATTTTAAAAGCTTGAGAAATCACAAGATCTGTCTGACATCACATGTGGATTCAATACTGAACATAAAAATTCTACAGACCACATATTTGCCATTGTACAAAAAGCCATTCATCCTAAAGCAGTGGAAACTTGAACTTCCTCCATCACCTGCACTTCAGCATGAGTGACGCAGCTCCACTCCTGATAATTATGATCAAGAGATGACACTATTAAAATCCACTTCACTCCTCATAACTGCTGGAAGCAGTGTCCCCAAATGTCCCTAAATATGCTTGTGTCCCCAAATGTCCCTAACTGTGCTTTTAACTAAGGCAATGAGTGCATTAAAAGCAATGAAATTCTTTTAACGAGCAGAGCTCATTAAAAGGGCTGAGCTGTGGGATGAGTGGTGGGCTCATGCACTCCCACAGCTGTGCCAGTGGCCACAGTGGAATTCAACTCACCCAACTTTGGCTGTCTAAAAGTTATGTGTTATGTCTAAACTTATCATCTGGCTTGTCTTTCTGCAGTTGGACAAGAGAGAGGTATCGTGATGGGAAATTCATCTCATCTGGAGAGAAATGGATCACATGCTTGGGGTGAATTGCCCACTGGGACAACTCTCACCCCACTGACAACTGGGAGAGCCTTTCTTACCCCTTGTGAATCTGATGTTCAAACAACTAAAAAGAGGTGAGACGAGATATTCTTATCTAAAACTTTTGCACAGGTAGGATTGTATGGTCTCACACACTTTTTGCTTGCAACTTTTCCACATGCCTGAGATATGATACACATGGCAATTCCTTTCCTGGGAAGATACATTCTTATAAAGCTGAGAATTTAAGCAAGATAATGGTCTTGAAAGGCCTGAAGATGACAACAGCAGACAAAGCAGAAATTAAGACAGTAGGACTGAGAATGTATTACAAGACAGACAGGTCCCCAAAGCTGAGGTACAGCACAGGCTATGATTAACAGCAAAATCCTCCTTTTTCTACATGTGTTGCCCAACACTTACATTTTGCTTCTAATTCTGGTTTATAAGTCCCAAGTTTTCTCAAAGCAAAAGTAACCAATTCCATTCAATATCACGCTGAGGTGTTCTCCTGGAGAAACTGGCTGTTTGTGGCTTGGACGAGTGCACTCTTTGCTGGGTAAAAATCTCTCAGGATTGCTGGGCCTAGAGAGTGGTGGTGAATGGAGTTACACCCAGCTGGTGGCCAGTCACCAGCGGGGCTCCCCAGGGCTCAGTACTGGGGACAGCCCTGTTTAATATCCTTACTGATAACCTG
>VZRV01011011.1:37345-50135 GCA_013398115.1 Falcunculus frontatus | reverse complement strand
GGGTTTTGTGTGGGTTTTGTGTGCATCTCACAGCGATTTTTGTTCCGTTTCCCCTGGAAGCCTCGGCTCCCACCTGAGCGCGAACGGCACCGAGTGTTACATCACCTCGGACATGTTTTATGTGGAAGTGCAGTTGGATCCTACGGGGCTGCTCTGTGATGTCAAGGTGGCTCACCATGGAGAAAACCCCGTGGTGTGTATTCCTGGGAAAGGGGATCCCTTGTGCCTTTGGGATTGCTGCTTACCTCCCTTATTCTGAGCAGAGAAAATGGGTTGTGTTTAATGTTCCAGTTACACCCCTGCTGCTCATTCTAGTGGGAAGTAAAATCCTCCATGGATTAGAATATGTCTAATCAATGCACACTATGGATTCACAACTGGCAAAATTTATTTGAGGAAGTGACCTCAGCGTTTCTGAGAATTTTATGGAAGTTATCGCTGTGTTTCCAAGGAAAGGGAAGGGAAATTATTCTTACAAAGCTCAGATCTGGGAATGGAAAGTTCTAGAATGTGGAAAGCTGGGAGAAAATGGCTTTACTGCCCTTCTGCATGTGGAAGAGAGTTTGAGGTTGGTGTTTGGCCTCTCCTGAAAACAGCCCATCTTTAATATCCCTGTGTAAGGTCATAGATTTTCAACCTAAAGCTTCTCAATTCGTGGAGTTTATTTCAAATTAATGATTTAAGAGGAATTGTTACTGCTTGGCTTTGTCCCAGCAGGGCTTGAGGAGCAGAAGTAGAACCACAGCAAGGTGTGGTTGTGAGCATTGTGTGGCTTCTCAGGAAAAGCTGATGTTCAGGAATTTCCCTGCCCTGATATTTGCCAGTTGCAGAGCTGCACAAAGCCTGGAGTGGCTGCATTCCACACTGATATCCTTGTGTGTTCTTTCCTTTCCAGAGCTGTCCAGAACTGGTGCAACATCTGAGGTGAGTGATGGAGGTGGAATGTTGTGTTTTCTCACAGGTTTCTCTTTGCTGTAATGATCTGATGCTATTTGATGTCTGGAAACACAAAATTCTTCACAACTGCTCCTTCCCCACAAAGTGTTTTCACTTCTGCAGGGGATTTTCTGGCTTTGGTTCAGATCTTGTGATTCTGGCTGCTGTGCAAAGTATCTTCAAAGCCCACAGCACATTAAAGCTGAATCATTTAAAGAACACATTTTGTAGCTTTCATGTAGCAAAAACCTTTTTTTAAGTGGCTCGGTGTCTTTGTTAATGTCACTTTTTAAAACGAAACCTATCTGTTACTAATTTGAATACTTAGTAACTTTTCCTCCCTTTTCCTTTCAGAGAGAAAAATTTTGACGAGTTTTCGAAGCATCTGAGGGGACTTGTGAACCTTTATAAGCTGCCAGGGGACAAGTAAGTCCAGAATACATTTATATCCACATATATAAAAATAAAACAAGTAAACCTAGAATACATTTATTTATACCCACACATATGAAATGAAACAACCCTCCAAGCTTGGAGATTTGCACTGCACAGTCCCTTTCAAGTTTTCTTATATTGTTTTATTGTTGTTTTTTTTTTTCTTTTTTCCTAAGCAAACTTAAAACTAAAATGTACTTGGCTCTGCAGTCCTTGGAGTTGGATCTCCAAAAGATGGCTGGGATGTATTGGTAAGTTTGTGGTTGGCTGGGTTTTGTAAATACCTATAAATGCTCAGAGCTCTGAGAAATTTCTTTTTAACTGCAGAAATTGATTGGAAGAGAGTCTAAAAGTCAAAATAAAATGTTTGTAACTAGGTGGATTTAGTGGTCATGTGTTTTACAGTAAGAAATTGAGAAAGCTTTGGCCATGTTTCACTGCTGTAGGTTCAGTGATCAGCCAGCCACGCTGCAGAGAGTAAAGCAGCTTTTGTTTTGCCTGTACAGTGTGAAGTTTAAGATCAGGCCCTCTTTGGGTCCCAGAAATGTGTGTTTTGGGTTAAAATCAGTCTCAGCACGTGAATTTTGGCTTCAGGTGTGGCTGTGGCTTATTTCAGACTGTGACTGCCTCTCTTGCAGGCAAGCCACCAATGCAAACCCCCTGGACAAGATCCTGCATGGCAGTGTTGGCTATCTCACCCCCAGGAGTGGAGGTACCTGTGATTCACACTTTAAAAACCCCAAATTAATAAAAATTCATTTGTTCCTGGCCCCATTATGGGTGATAGTTTCACATTAACTGATGGAAAACAATCAAAGTAAAAGAGGGACAAGGCGTTCGTGTGGCTTTGGGGTGTGGGGATGATCAGATTGACTTCTCAGGATGCCTCATCAGGAGTTTTTCTCCCCCAGGTCTCCTGATGAACCTCAAATATTACGTCTCCCCCTATGATTTATTTGAGGATGGCACCGGAGCCCCCGTGGTTTTGCACGAGAACAATGGTAGGTCAGCTGTGGAGCTGCTGGGGGCTGCTGCTGCTGCTTGAGGCAGAGAAGGAAACAGAATTCCAGCCTGGCTCCCCTCTGCTGTCACCGTGTCACAGGCTGTCCTGTGGAGGACACAGGTTTAGTGAGCCCAGGTGTAAACACTGGCCCAGGGGACCATTGGACTTTGTGGCTGTGCTGGAGTTAGAGCCAGGCTCCTGTGGGGTCGTGGGGTGGCAGTTTGCAGGCAGAGCCTTTTTCCTTGGAGTGAATCTCGTTTTAACGTGGGATTTATTTTGTTATCGGAGTAAAAACACAGAATCCCGGAATGGTTTGGGTTGGGAGGGACCTTAAAGCTCATCCAGCTCCAACCCCCTGCCGTGGGGACACCTTCCACTATCCCAGGTTCCTCAGAGCCCCATCCAACCTCGTGCCTCTTCCATCACACTGTTTTTATGCATGGACATCTGGCTCTTGTTAAAATGCCAAAACTGAGCTCCAGTTCTCAGGAAAGAAGAGGGGGAAATTATCCAAAATCATTATTTGTTTTGCTTTGCAAAGAGCAAACTACGAACTCGCAAATGCATTTGGAAAATATTTTGAGAGTGACGCAGTTGGTCCACCTGGCAAGAGAGAAATGGAGCTTTGGGTAGGACAGGCAGTTTGGCTGTTGTCCATTCAGTCCTGGAGGTAAACAGTGAACTCTGTGCCTTGTGGGGGAAGCCAGATATTCCCACCAAAGTGATATTTTATGGAATCACAGAATGTTTTGTGTTGGAAGGGACCCTGAGGCTCATCCAGTTCCGTGGGCAGGGACACCTTCCACTATCCCAGGTTACTCCATGCCCCATCCAACCTGGCCTTGGACACTTCCAGGGATGGGGGGTATATTTAATTCATATTTAATCCACAAAACTTGCACTGAAGGGGTTTTTCCATCAGCTTATGTCCTTGTTGGGCTCTTCTCTTGCTTCCCCCCTGCAGTTCCTCGCTCGCTGGGCATGAACGTGTCCGTGACAGTCGAGGGAACCATGGCAATGCACAAACTTCCCATTGCTCCACTGATCATGGGCTCCCACCCCGTGGACAGCAAAGGGTAAGGGCAGGACACGAGGCCAGCACTCAGCTGGGGTCTGGGGAATGTCACAGCATTTTGTGAGTTACCCCTGTGCTGTCTTCAGGCCAAGAAACGCCTGTTTCAGGGCTGTGAGGTGCTCCTGAGAAGTGCCTTTATTTTTAAGGTGTGTTTGAGGAAACATAAATGTGATGTCAGGTGACAGCAGAAGCCCTGCAGCTCACAGGATCTTTTGTTGTGCCCCCCAATCTTCCAGAACTCCGTCGTTCTCCTCGATCACCAGTGCCAACAGCGTGGACTTGCCAGCTTGTTTCTTCCTGAAATTCCCACGTCCCATTCCGGTGTCTCGAGCTTTCATCCAGAAACTCCAGAGCTGCACAGGTGGGTTGCAGAGCTGTCAGACAAATCTCCAGGGTTTCATTAATGGAACATTAATATAATTTCTATCAGTAAACGCTGCTGATTTTTAACGTGTGCCAGGGAAGCTGCTCGGGGTTTTGCACTGTTCTCAGTAAAACCTGGACAGGTTTGGCCACCATCTCTCCCTGGCTCCCAGGTGCCATCATTCCACGCTGTCTTGTCCCCTCAGGTATCCCACTGTTTGACACACCACCCACGTTTGTCCCGCTGTACGAGCTGATCACGCAGTTTGAGTTGTCCAAGGAGGCCGATCCCCTGCCCCTGAACCACAACATGCGCTTCTATGCAGTAAGTGAGCTCTCCCAGCCAGCCTGGGACACCCCCACAGCAGCATTTCGGGGGGGTTGTGGCTGTTTCAGGTGTCCTCCAAGTGGGATAAAGGAAATGGGTTCAGTATTTGTTCTCAGACAAAACTTGTTCTTCAAGCGTTAGGATTCAGGTACAGGGCCCAGAGAAGCTGTGGCTGCCCCTGGATCCCTGGAAGTGTCCAAGGCCAGGCTGGACAGGGCTTGGAGCAATCTGGGATAGTGGGAGGTGTCCCTGCCCATGGCAGGGGTGGGAATGGATGGGCTTTAACATTCCTCCCAACCCAAACCAGTCTATGATGACCATGGTAATTAGGAAAATTAGGTATTGAAAGATGCTTTGCTGTCAGAGTGCAGCTGCAGGGAGGAGAGCAGAGGGGCTGAGCCTTCCCGAGATCTGTCCCTTCCTTTTGTCCAGTGATGTGTGGCTGAATGAATTGCAGCATTTTGGGAGAAATCCTTAAATTTGTGGATGAGTGTTAACTCCAGAGGATTCTCTCCCCAGAAGGGATGCCATCCAACCTGAAACTGTTTTAGTGGGAACTAAATGAATGAACTTGTCAATGCTGTAGGGCAGTACTTCTGAGGGATTAAAATCACGTTTTCCTCATTCAGAGTGGAAGGAAAACATCCTCAGTGTTTGTCCCTTTCAGCCAGAAAGGTGTCAGTGGCATCTGGGCACTGCTGCATGTCCCTTATCCCCTTCTACCCAGCTGGACTAAAGCAGGAATTGTTTGTCAGGCTCTTCCAGGACAGCAGCACTGTTACTTCCTGAACAAAGACGCTCCTCTCCCGGATGGACGAAGCCTCCAGGGAACTCTGATCAGCAAAATCGCCTTCCAGCACCCCGGCCGGGTGCCCCTCATCCTCAACTTGATCCGGCACCAGGTGGCCTACAACACCCTCATCGGCAGCTGTGTCAAGAGGACAGTCCTGAAGGAAGGTGGGTGCCACCTCCAGAGGAATGTGATGTGGGAATGATGAACCCTGGGTAGTTTTCCTCATAAGAAATGAGACCTCTCCTGCTTCCCCCATGTGTGTGGGGGTTTTGAGGCTCTGGTTCATCTCCACTGTTCCCTCAGTTAATGTTTCCTGTGCTTTTCAGATTCTCCTGGGATCCTGCAGTTTGAAGTTTGTCCTCTCTCTGACTCCTGTTTCAGTGTATCCTTCCAGCACCCCGTGAACGACTCCCTGGTGTGTGGTAAGTGGGCTCAGGGGCAGCAGGAACAGCGTTTTTGGGAAAGCTGGCAGGATTTCCTCACCCTGAGTGCAGGATTTTGATCTCTCCCAAACACCTGCTCTCTTCCAGTGGTGATGGACGTGCAGGACTCCACCCATGTGAACTGCAAGTTGTACAAAGGGCTGTCCGATGCCCTCATCTGTACAGATGATTTCATTGCCAAGGTTGTTCAAAGGTAAGCTGGGATTTTGTCCCACCTTGCACTCCCAGCCACACAGATGAGCTCTGCTCCTGTCTCGTGTTCATCCAGCAGTTCCGGAGCTGTTCTGTGCTTGTTTGGAAGAGAGAAAAACTCAGAGCCCTGCTGAAAATTCAATTCCAAACGTTGAACTGTAGCTGCTTTGTTTTTGAGTTTGTTGTTTACACAGGGCTTTTATCCAGGTTCCTGCACTTCAGTTACATTCAGAACAGAGCAGGACGTTCACAGGGCACAACACTCCTGTCACCTTTTGAGTGAGAACCACTGGGTTTGCTTTCAACGTGTTAAGGACTTGCCATCCCTGAGGAGAATGTGGTGTTATACCAATTTTTGAGCTCAAAAAGCTGTCCCTGCCCATGGCAGACAGGTGGAACTGGATGGGCTTTAAGCCCTTCCAACCCAAGCCATCCTGGGATTTTTATAAGGTTGCAGGAAATCAGGTTTGCCAAGCTTAGATGAAGGTGTTTTCTGGCAGAATTGGAGTAATAACCCAGACTCCTTCATCAGGACAGGGCAAGGGGGAATGGCTTTAAACTGAAAGAGTGGTTTTAGATGGGATATTGGGAAGAAATCCCTCCCTGTGAGGGTGGGGAGGCCCTGGCATGGGGTGCCCAGAGAAGCTGTGGCTACCCCTGGATCCCTGGCAGTGTCCAAGGCCAGGTTGGATGGGGCTTGGAGCAGCCTGGGACAGGGGGAGGGGCCCCTGCCCATGGCAGGGGGGGGACTGGATGGGCTTTAAGGCCCTTTCCCCCCCAAACCATTCTGTGATTCAATGATTGCATCCTGTACTTTTTAACTACCAGGTAATGATCTGTCAGCCCTCAGTTATTAGGGTTAATTGATTAATTCTCCCTCTCTGATTGCAAGGCGGTGCATAAAGGCACAGATGTCTCGTGGCTGGGTAAGGGTGGTGGGATAAGAGTGAATCCAAGCAGGACATAAAACCTGGACCTGCTGCTGTCCTGTGCAAGCCCTTCAATGCTTGTTTCATACCTGATGAAGGTGTAAAACCTCCCCAGAGACCTTTGCTGAGGGCAGCCAAGCCCACCCTGACCCTCTGCTGTGTCTTGCAGGTGCATGTCCATCCCTGTCACCATGAGAGCCATCCGTAGGAAAGCAGAAACCATTCAAGCCGACACCCCAGCCCTGTCCCTCATTGCAGAGACAGTTGAAGACATGGTGAAGAAAAACCTGCCCCCAGCCAGCAGCCCAGGGTATGGCATGACCACAGGCAGCAACCCAATGAGTGGGACCACCACCCCAACCAACACTTTTCCTGGGGGGCCCATCACTACTTTGTTTAACATGAGCATAAGCATGAAAGAGAGGCATGACTCGGTGGGCCATGGGGAGGACTTCAGCAAAGTGTCTCAGAACCCTATTCTCACTAGTTTGTTGCAGATCACAGGGAATGTGGGGTCTACCATTGGCTCAAGTCCAACCCCCCCCCACCACACACCACCACCAGTATCCTCACCAGCCAGCAACACCAAGAACCACCCCATGCTCATGAACCTTCTTAAGGAGAATCCCCCTCAGGATTTCTCCACTCTGTATGGGAGCAGCCCTCTGGAAAGGCAGAACTCTTCCTCTGGCTCCCCCAGGATGGAAATGGGCCCTGGGGGGAATAAGCAAAAGAAAAAAAAATCCCGCATGCCTGCCGACAAGCCCAAGCACCAGACTGAGGATGATTTCCAGAGGGAGCTCTTTTCCATGGATGTTGACTCCCAGAACCCCATTTTTGATGTCAACATGACTGCAGACACCCTGGACACCCCTCATATTACTCCAGCACCCAGCCAGTGCAGCACTCCTCCTACCACCTACCCCCAGGCCATCCCCCACGCGCAGCCCAGTATCCAGAGGATGGTTCGCCTGTCCAGCTCGGACAGCATCGGGGCCGATGTCACCGACATCCTCTCGGATATAGCCGAGGAGGCTTCCAAGCTGCCCACCAGTACCGAGGACTGCCCACCCATTGGGACTCCAGTCAGAGACTCTTCTAGTTCAGGACATTCACAAAGTGCCCTCTTTGACCCCGATGTTTTTCAGACCAACAGTGGCGAGAATCCCTACACAGACCCCGCAGACCTGATCGCAGATGCCACTGTGAGCCCCAACAGCGACTCCTCCAACCATTTTTTTCCAGATGGGGTAGATTTTAACCCTGACTTGTTGAACAGCCAGAGCCAGAGTGGTTTTGGGGAGGAATACTTTGATGAGAGCAGTCAGAGCGGAGACACTGATGATTTTAAGGGCTATCCCACCCAGGCTCTAACTAATTTGGGGGTGCAAGTCTTGGGGGCTGACGGGGGGGAAAATAAATTTAAGGGGAGCGCTCCGTCCGATACGGTGGATTTTAGTATTATTGCAGCTGCCAGCAAAGCATTGGGGTCCTCTGACATCATGGAGCACCACAGTGGAGGTCAGAGCCCTTTGCTGAACACGGGGGATTTAGGAAAAGAGAAGTCTCAGAAACGGGTAAAGGAAGGCAATGGGTCTGGAAGTGCCATGGCAGGTGCTGGCATAGATGGGAAGCCAGGGAAGCGCAGCCGGACGCCATCCAGCGATGGCAAAAGCAAAGAGAAACTTCCAAAGCGGAAGAAGCAGGAGACAGATGGGAAATCTCCATCTCACAGTTCATCCAACAGGCCCTTCACACCACCAGCAAGCACAGGTGGGTCCAAATCTCCAGGGAGTTCGGGCAGATCCCAGACTCCTCCCGGGGTAGCTACTCCTCCAATTCCAAAAATAACCATTCAGATCCCAAAAGGAACAGTGACTGTTGGCAAACCATCTTCACACGGCCAGTACACGAGTAGTGGTTCTGTCACCTCCTCCAGTAGCAAAAGCCATCATAGCCATTCTTCCTCCTCCTCCTCTTCTTCCTCCTCTTCAACCTCAGGCAAAATTAAAAGCAAATCAGAAGGGTCTTCTGGCTCAAAGATGAGCAGCAGCCTCTACTCCAGCCAAGGCGGCTCCGGTTCGGGTCAGTCCAAGGGCTCGGCCCAGTCGGTGGGAAAGCCGGGATCCTCCCCCATCACCAAGCACGGCCTCAGCACGGGCTCTGGCAGCACCAAGATGAAACCTCAAGGAAAGCCATCGTCCCTCATGAACCCTTCCATGAGCAAACCAAACATCTCTCCATCTCACTCGAGACCCTCGGGGGGTTCTGACAAACTCGCCTCTCCCATGAAACCTGTCCCGGGCACTCCCCCGTCGTCTAAAGCGAAGTCACCCATCAGTTCAGGTTCCGGTGGGTCCCACATGTCTGGCACTGGATCAAGCTCGAGCATGAAATCGTCTTCAGGAATGGGATCCTCCGGGTCTATGTCGCAGAAACCACCTCCCTCGTCCAACTCCTCCACGGCGTCTTCATCTTCGTTTTCATCCAGTGGGTCTTCCATGTCTTCATCCCAGAACCAGCATGGAAGCTCCAAAGGCAAGTCCCCGAGCAGAAACAAGAAGCCATCGCTGACCGCAGTCATAGACAAGCTGAAGCACGGGGTGGTCACGAGCGGGCCTGGCGGAGACGACCCCATGGATGGACAGATGGGGCCAAGTTCCAATTCCTCAAGCCATACGATGTCCTCCAAACACAACATGTCTGGAGGAGAGTTCCAGGGAAAGCGGGAGAAGAGCGACAAGGAGAAATCGAAGGTCTCTGTTTCTGGAGGATCTGCTGACTCTTCCAAGAAGAACTCGGATTCCAAAAACGTCGGAAGCACGGGAGTGGCCAAAATTATCATCAGCAAACACGATGGTGGTTCCCCCAGCATTAAAGCCAAAGTAACTCTGCAGAAACCCGGGGAAGGGGGCGGGGACGGCCTGAGGCCTCAGATGGCTTCTTCCAAAAGCTACGGATCCCCCCTGATCAGCGGCTCCACCCCCAAACACGAGCGCTGCTCCCCCAGCCACAGCAAGTCCCCGGCCTACACCCCCCAGAACATCGACAGCGAGAGCGAGTCGGGCTCTTCCATTGCCGAGAAATCCTACCAGAACAGCCCCAGCTCCGACGACGGCATCCGGCCCCTGCCCGAGTACAGCGCCGAGAAACACAAGAAGCACAAAAAGGAGAAGAAAAAAGTGAAAGACAAAGACCGGGACAGAGACCGGGACCGGGATAAGGACAGGGATAAGAAGAAATCCCACGGCATGAAGCCGGAGAGCTGGTCCAAGTCCCCGATCTCGGCCGATCAGTCTCTGTCCATGGCGAGCAGCGCCATCCTCTCGGCCGAGCGGCCGTCCCGGGCCAGCCCCGAGTTCCTGATCGGGGAGGAAGATGATGACCTCATGGATGTTGCTCTAATTGGCAATTAATTCTCCCAGACGGGCTGTCTGCAGGGCCTGCGGGTCCTGGAGTGAAGGAAGGAAAGATTCATCCCAAACTTGCCACGTGGATCTTCACGGGGTGCGTTTGGAGAGGGGAAACAAAAGTATTTCCAAGATATTTCCAAGATTTTCAGACCACCAAGGTCTGTGCAGAAGGTGTGAGTGCCAGCAGCCAGGTCCCTGCCTGTGGCCTTCATCCTGTGGGCACTTCCATTCTTCCCGAATTTATGAGTATTATCATCCCTGTGGGAATTCATGGGGGTGAAGCCGAGTGTGGGAATGTGGGAGCAGCTCCCAAATGGGGCAAACAGACATAGGCTGGTCTGGGAGATCCCAGTCCCTCTGCCCTCTTCCCATTCAGGATAAGCTCCTTTTGGATGTAGGAAGTTTTAAAAGTAATTATTTTAGGAAATGTTTTAGGGTTGGGTTTTAATTCTTTGGAAGAAGGAAAAACATGAGGTTCTTAATTTATTTTATTCCCGTGGCATTCCTTCATTCAATGCCCTCCTCAGCGCCGTGCCTCTGGCACGAGCTGGCCACTGTGTCCTCATGGAAATCAGGATTTTATCCCAGGTCACAGCTCCGAGGGATTGCTGCTGCCTTGGGTTTGCCTTCCCTTTTGTTTTACCTATTTATTCACCTCCATGTGGCAATGCCTCGTGCTCCTTATTTTCCCCCAAAGGGAATTTGGGTAGAGCCCGTGGGTTTGGGCGGCTCTGCAGCTTTGGTGACATTCCAGCGTGGTGAAATTCCAGCAAATCTCAGTGGAAAAGGGACTCCTGTCTGCACCAACGAGCTTCCCTGGAATCCCCTCGTGCTGCTCAGCTGGGAATTGTGGTCACACACACACACGGGCACTGCCCTGGGAAGGATTGTCCAGCCAAGGGAGCCGTGTCCTGCTTGGCACCAGCACTGCCTGGAAAACAGTCCCAAAGTGGCTCAGCTGGGATCAGAGTTGCAGCAGAAGTGTTGATTTCCTTAAAAGATGGATTTTCCCCTTTTGGCTGGAATTAGGAGCATGACTCAGGCATCCTCTCCGGGCTGGTCTTGTGGTCCCTGAAAGGAAAAGAGACTCAGGAGAGTGTTTTATTTTTAAAAGCAGTTTCATCTGATTCACTGAAGAGGAATGTGGGAAATCAGGAGTTCTGCAAACACATCTCCTTTGGAATTACGTACTGAGCAGGATCCTGCTCCCACTGGATTTTGCTGTCGGTTCTGGAGGCCAGGATTTCCCCGTGGGAATGAGGTTGTGCTTCATCTTTGGGGATGCAGCGTGAAAAGATGGCAAGGATTTGAGTTTCTTTTCAACCACTGAAATTTCCCATCCTGGGATACCCTGGGGATACCCCAGGAAAAACCTGTTTGGTTCCCAGCTTTTTGGAAAGGCCGGTGCCTTTTCAGTAGGTTGGCAACTATCCCGTTAATTGTAGGGATTTTTCACCTCTTCCTTCTGCCTCCGGTTTAAAATTCCAGGGCTCCTGCAGAGCGTGGGAGCCTGAATTTCTCCCAAGCTTCCCCCAACTCTGGAGAACTTCCCCTTCTCATATTTTCCAATATTTACCCCTTGCTCCTGGTGTCCTCCACGCCACAACCTCCCCCTCACCAGAGCTCCCATCCTCAGGGGCTGAAACGATAGGAAAGTGGGAATTCAACCCAAACCTGGAGCAAACGCTGTTGTGTCAGGCAGCGTCGGAATCGAGTGACCACGGTGGGGTGCCACAAAGAGGGTGTCAGGAATAAAATCCCAGAGGAATTCAGCTGGAGAACCCTGCTCTGGTGGCTGCGTTGGGAACCCGAGGGCTGCCTGCCCCCCTGTCCTGTTTTTATTTAACTCATGGTTTTGACAAAAAGCCCTTTGATCCGTTCCGAGTTGTGCCCGAGGGCACAACCAGCCTTCCAAAAGAAGCACTTTTCAAGTGGAATCCAGGCTGGGAATCCCACAGGATGGCTCCCTGGACTTGTCCTCAGCCAGAGCCGTGTTTTCCTGCTGTTGAAGCACGCTAAAAATTGGAAGGAAGTCCCGTTCAGCAGCGAAATTGAGACAAAAATGTATTTTAAAGGAACAAGCTGCACATGTTTCCTCTCCCCTCACCCAGACCAAAGCTCAGTATCCAAAATTCCCCCTGTGGAAGGTGGGAACAGAGGGAACAACGTCTCCTCCGGCCACTGCGGGGGGCACGAGTCCCAAATTTAAAGCTTTTCACCCCATTTTGGTGCCCTGTCACTTTCCAATGACGTCAGTCCTGGGAGAGCTGAGGTGCGTGACCACACAGAGGCTTTGGGGTGTCAGTGCTCGGGCTCTGAGAAATGGTTTATTTTTGGAATATTTTTGCTTATTCTCAATTATTTTACATCTTTCAGTATTCAGAAAGATAAAATAAAGTGAAAATTAAATATAAGCCAAACCTTTTAATCTCAGGTGGCGAAGCGAACACGGAGATTAAAAGAAACTGGTTCTTTTCCTCGATTATCATGATGTACATAAATCCCTGGCTGGAAAATCGCTGGAATTGTAAATATCCCGGCTCCCGCGGCAGTTTTTTTGGGCGGAAAGTGGAATTTCGACTTTTTTGGAAATATTGCAGAGAACATGTTTATTTACACGCAAATAAACCCCTTTGGTACAAAGAGGTCTCGGCTCTGTCCTGGGGGAAGGAGGGTCACAAGGGCGTCCCCGCCACGCTTGATTTTCCCGCGAGAATGACATCACCATGACGTCACCGCAACGCGGGGCGCTGATTGGTTGAACTCGCTGCTCCCGGAAGGGAGCGGAGGGGCGGGGGACGCCCCCCCCCTCCCGGGACCCCCGATCCCCGCAGCCCCCCGGACACCGGGGGGAGGATCCTGCGGCCCCCGCACCCGCGG
>VZRV01011011.1:0-35922 GCA_013398115.1 Falcunculus frontatus | reverse complement strand
TGTTGCTGCGGCTGTGAGCGCTGGCAGCGAAGTTGATGATGGAGCAGGAGATGTGGGGAATTGCGCCTGGAAAACACCACAACCTTTGGGGAACGGGGCTGAAAGGGGGGGCGTTCAGGGGGATCCCGGCGCCGGTTTTTTTTGGGGGGGCAGTAGCCGGGGAAAAAAAAAATTGCTTCCAGGGAGGTTGGGGGATGGAGAGGACGGAAGGAGCGGAGGGTAAACAATGAGATCTATTCAAAGGACATGGCACAAAGCGGAGTGTGGAGCCAGGGCGATTCCAGCCGCATTGTTGTCCCAGCTGTCTTCCCGGGGGAGGAGGAGGAGGGGGGGTAGGGAGGAAGGGCAGCAGCAGGATTTACTTCCCATCGCTGCGAGAGGCTGTGGAGGATGGAAATCCCTGCCTGCTCCTTGTCCGGACTGCCCGGTCCGTGTGAGGGACAAAAAAGAGCCTGGAATGGTAAAAAGATGTGGCAGTTCCCCCTGGGTGGAGAGGGATGGGATGGCGATCCGGGGAAAATGCTGGTTAATGGTAAACTGAAGAGGCTCTGATTGCACAGAGCTCGGTGTGGAATTCCTCAGCCCTGGAATTGAGAAAGGTGCAGGAAATGCTGGTGGTCTGACGCTGCACGTGGGATTGTTTTCTTCCTCCATCAAAGCCGTGTGAAATCCTCAGCGGTGTGAGTTTGGGGTGGGCTCGGTTTTTTTTTGGTGTCCCAACAGTCCCGTTTCTGTAGCATCCCGGTGATAAAAACATTGGGCTCACCCTGGGAGCTCCGGAGAGGAGCCTGCACGTGAGCCCTGCCTTATCCAGGGGTTATTGGATTTACTGTTCTGGGCTGTTCTTGCCTGCACAGAGATTTTTATTTATTTATTTATTTATTTTTACCCCCTGAGAGGCTTCTTTGGTTTTTTTTTTTTTTTGGTGCTGCTGCAGAGTGGCTGGTTACAGAGCAAAGAGTAAAAGCAGGTTGGTGACAGATTTGGGGGGAGAAACGTCTCATAAGGCATCGACACCCTTTGGTTCCTTAGCCTTTTGTCTTGCAGTGCTGGAGTTCATCCCAATTTTGGGAGGGTTTTCATCAGGGTTGCACCAGGACGTGATGAACCCAATTCATTGGGGAAAAAGAGTGGGGAAGAGCTTTGTTCGGCGTGTTTTGGGTGGGGTTTATTTATTTTTTTTTTTTTTTTGCTGGAATGTTATTTTCTTCTTATAGTAAAAAACAGACGAGTTGGAAAACGAGCGAAATGCTCGAGGAGCTTTTGAGGCCTAAATTAATTTTTAAAACCTATATTTATACGGGAAGAGTTGGTGTGTTATAGAAAGGCTTATTTTGAGCTACAAGAAGTGCCTTTAAACATCATCCTGATTCTTGCCTGTTTTGGTTACTGTGTTTTGCCTGGAGAAGCTGTGGCTGCCCCTGGATCCCTGGAAGTGCCCAAGGCCAGGTTGGACAGGGCTTGGAGCAGCCTGGGATAGTGGAAGGTGTCTGTGCCCATGGCAGGAGGTGGCACTGGATGGGATTTAAGGTCCCTTCCAACCCAAACCATTCCATGATTATAAATCCGAGGCATCCCTTATTACCCCAGCGTGGATTATCTCTGACCCACTCACCTGTATAACCTGGGAAGTTTTAGAGCTGTTTCCCTTTAAATCCATGATTTTCCAGTTGGTTAGAAGAGCTTCCATATTCAGTGTTCACACTTAGAAACAGATTTATTTTTCAGAGGGGCAGGATGGGTGGAAATTCCTCTGTGCTTCCTAGAAACTGGTTTGTAATGGTTGTGCTTTACAAGTGAGAGTTCTGTGAGAGTTCACATTTCGTGGGACAGGGGGAAAATTGGGCAGAAATGGGTGGAGATTGGGAGCTGCTGTTCAGAGCTGTGGAATATTGGAAGGTCAGGAAGGCAATGGGTGATTAGTCCTCCTCTCCCTCCTCTCCCTCCTCTCCCTCCTCTCCCTCCTCTCCCTCCTCTCCCTCCTCTCCCTCCTCTCCCTCCTCTCCCTCCTCTCCCTCCTCTCCCTCCTCTCCCTCCTCTCCCTCCTCTCCCTCCTCTCCCTCCTCTCCCTCCTCTCCCTCCTCTCCCTCCTCTCCCTCCTCTCCCTCCGATACTGCCAAGGTAGTTCTCCTGGCTGAGGAGGGGGAAATTAGGGCCTTTAAGTCTGGAATCTTATTTTGGGGTAAAAATAGTCCGATCTGGGGCTGTGACTAATAGATTGTGTCTGTTTCAGACTTGAAATAACGAGTGAATTGCGGAGGGGGAGGCTGGGTTGGGTTTGCACTTACTTTATTGTCTTTTGTTGAGCCACGTAAACAGATTCCTGAGCCATTGTTGTTGGGTAATTCACAAATCCAGTCGTCAGGGGGTTTAATAATAATAATAATAATAATTCCTTACTGTAGAAATAAAATATGGTGTGGAATATGGGCTAAGCTCCTTAAATTGGACTTGCCTGTGGGTTTCTGATTCCGGGAAGAGTGGAATTCTCTTTTTCCTGGGAATGCCATGCCCGGCCCCACGAGCATATTGGGATTAGTCCCTTTACAGGAGGTGTGGCCACCGCAGAGAAAATCACCACTTACTGCAGCAAAGCAAACAAAAAGGGAAAACATTACCCAGATTGACTCCTAATTCTCTGTGGTGTCGGTTTAATGTGGAACATGCCCCGACAGATCCCAATCCGTGCTTATATTTGAGATTTCTCTACTTCCTGCCTGCTGAAGAGCAGCCAAATAACAGCAGAGAGGAGGGGAGGCATCTCCTGGTGCTTCTGAGTGACCCCCGATGCTCTTGGAGGACTCAATTTACCGTGGCCCAAGTTGTCAGCACTTCCTTAATCCACCTGTGCCCTGGGATGTCACCTGGGGGTGTCCTGGGTTTTCCTGAGCCACATTGTCAGGATTAAGTAATTTTTAAAGTTGTTTTTTTTTCCCTCTGAGTGTGAACCATCCATGTAGTCTCCTCTACATCCTCAAAAACAGCAGCACACGGAAAGCTCCATCCTTTCCAGCTTCCTTTGGGAGCCTCCAGACCCTCCAGTGAGCAGGAGCTGCTCGTGGCTGTAAAGTGTGTGTATCCATGGGGCAGTTTGTCCTGTTAAAAATGGAGCAGTGGGAACTCCAGGGGTGTCTCTGAGGAATGAGAGTCTGTGGTGAGCACCTTCAGCCTGAGAAATGCATCGATCTGTGGCATTTCTCTTCTGGATTCAGGATCATCTGTGGGAGGGAATTCTGACCCTTCTGAACCTCAGTGGTTCCCAGGTCTTGTTCGACTGTAGAGACACGAAATGAGCTAAGCTGGAAGCAAAATGGGAAACTTCAAATGCTCCGAAATCGAGTTGCCTTCTAATAATTAATCCTGTCTGTGTTCAGAAAGCTGAATTGAATAATCTCACTGACCCTAATCCCATTTTGGAATCTGCTGTGTTCCTGCCTCTGTTCCTGTATTTTCAGGGGGTTGGGCTTTAGAGCTGATCCTTTTGGGATTGTCCCTGTTCCCTTTCCCGGGCTGCTCCTGGGCTGCTCCTTGTGCTCCTGGCTGGGGCTTTGCTGTTCCAAGGAATGGAGGTTGTGTAAACAGAGGGACACAAACAGGGCAGGGAGCAGGGAAAACTTTGCTCTGACTCTCCTTGCAAAAACTGATGTAACACTTCCCATGGAATTTGATTTTATATGGGAAGAGAAACTGCTGGTGACATAACCCAGGGAACACCTGAGGTTGCACAGCTGAAATAGTTTTCTTTTGGATGGTATCTAACAACATGGCTCATAGATCATGAGTAAAACTGTAAAAAATAAAGATTTTGGGAGCGGGATGTCCAAGCTGATGGATTTTCCTTTTTTCCTGTTCACTCCCTCACCCCCACTTATTTTTAATTTTGGTGCCATGCCACGTCACACGTAACACTTTTGAAACCAGCACTTCATTTGGGCAGGTGAATAATCAACTGTTAATTTATTTGGTTCAAAGTGGTTGTTTGAACGATGATATAGGAAGAGATGTAAACCACAAGTTGTGTTTCACACCCCCATTGTGCTGCTCCTGGGGCTTTAGTAGAGGGAAGAGGGATTCAGGGAGATTTGGAAGCAAAAATCAAATTGGTTCTGTAAAAGGGGTTTGACTCATGCCCCAGGGAGTCTGGGAGGGTCCACCAGGAAAATGGCTTTTGACCTCAGCCTGTGTCACCCAAGAGGCAGAGCTGGTGTCCCAAATTTTTATTGCTGTTTTTGCCCCAAACAGGATTCACTTCTTCCTTCTCCCTCTGCCAGGAGTTGTGTGAATGGCTTGGGTGACAATGGGAATGTTTGCCCTGGTAAATGGATTTTCCAGAATCCCAGGATGTTTTGGGTTGGAAGGACCTTAAAGCTCATCCAGTGCCACCCCCCAGCAGGGGCACGTGGCTTTTTCCATGGGCAGATAATGATAAGGAAAAGGGGAAGGGTTTTAGACAGAAAGAGGAAAGATTTGGATATTGGGAAGAAATCCCTCCCTGGGAGGGTGGGGAGGCCCTGGGAGGGTGCCCAGAGAAGCTGTGGGTGCCCCTGGATCCCTGGCAGTGCCCAAGGCCGGGTTGGATGGGATTTGGAGCAGCCTGGGACAGTGGAAAGTGCCCCTGCCCATGGCAGGGGTGGGATGGGCTGAGCTTTAAGGTCCTTCCCACCCAAACCATTCTGTGATTTCATGTCTGACTCCAGTGAGGGATTTCCTGGCAGGTTCTGGGAGCGAACAGCACAGGGATTGGTTTCACTGGGAACTGCTGGTCAGAGCAGCCCCTCCAAGGGACATTTTGGGGAGCCTGGGTGTCCCTGGGCACAGGGGCTGTGCCCATCCAGCATCACCACCTGCGTGACGGGAAAAGGGACTCGGAGCCGGCACCCACGGGCACATCCCATTTATTTTGGACACCGTCATTAATTGGGGCCTGGGACACAGCAGTAATTACTGTTTTCGCTGGCTGCCTGGCTGGGAGCTCCCTTTGAGTCACACCGTTGGGAAAGTCAACCCTGCGAGGGTTTTATCCTCCCTGATCCGGAGTGAAACCTGGATCTGCACGGCCCTGGGCAGGGGTCAGGCCCCCTCTGCCTGGGGTTTGTGCATCCCTGCCTGATCCAGGAGTTTTCCTTTGGGGCAAACTCCCCCCGTGCCCTTCACACCTCAGCTCAGGTGGATTTTTTTTTTTTTTAAGACACCGTCATTTGACTTTATTTCCAAATATTTATGCCAATGATCCCAGCATCGTCTTACATAATAGCTGGATACAAAGCCAGCAGTGGAAAAAACACCTTATTACCAATAATAATAATGATAATATTACCAGTAATAATAACAGAATTGCAGGTGTTAGGGAGGGGCAGAACTATAATTTATCAAAGCAGCTTATTTGAATTGTGATGAGCCTCAGGGAGCTGGATAAGTCTTGGGTTTAAACTGAAAATACCGAATCATGTCTCAGTTTTTGGGTTTGATGTTTTTTTTAATCCATTCCAAGTGTATTTGTAGTAAACCACTGCCCTGCTAAAATGAGCTTTTCTAAAAAGATAAAAATAAATAGTGGGTAGTGGGTGTTTTATGACCGGGACTGTGCCATGGGCTGTCCTGTGAAAGTCAGGAAGTCTTTGTCTTATTTATGCTCTTCCTTTTTGGGGCTGGATGTTGTTCTTATGGGCAGCGATCTATATTTAAAACCTCGGAGGGTGTGTGTGAGAAAGCAGCACCATTTTCAATCAGATATCTGCGCCAGGTCACCGAGTCCTGGGGTGTCACTCGTGGGGTGTCACTCGTGGGGTGCCGAGGTTCCTGCTGGAGCTGCAGCAGCGGGGTCAGAGCAGCCCTGGCAGCAGGAATGGGGTTTGTGCTGCCCCATCCCTGTGATCCCTGAGCCGCTGATGTTGGGGGGGTGTTTTTTTCATTCAGCCCCAGCTACAACTGCTGGGAAATCCAAGCTGATTAACTGTGAGCTGCTGCCTCCCCGAGCTGTCCCCAGGCTGCTCCAGGTCCTGCCAGGGCCACCCGGGAGGAGCCGCTCGGATGCAGCCGGTGGCCGTCGGGTAACTCGGGGTTAGGGGGCGTGGGGGGCTGGAATTGTGATTTCAGCTGAGCACAGGGAGGGTTTAGGTGTGGTTTGGGATGGTTTGTTTGGGGAGAACTGTCTGGCAGCCAGGACTGGGGGAGGAGAGCAAAGCAGGTGACCAAAAAAGCGGCCGAATGTGCCCGTTTGGTGCCCCTGCAGCAGGTTCTGGGGGGATTCCCTTTCAGTGGGATACGGATATGTGGCAGCTGAAAAGGGAGTTCTGGAATCAGTGGGGTTTTAGTATGTCACCTGCGCCTGTGGAGTTTTCCTTTCTGAAGGCAGCAACACAACCTTGTCCCATTGCCCATCCATCACTGAGGGATTTCCCTCTGGGGCAGTTCCTGCGTCGAGGGACGTGCAGCGGGAAGAGCTTCACCCCAGGCTCCCTTCCTGTAGGGTTTGACTGAGCTCTGGATCACTGCTGCTTCAAAAAACCTCAGAAAAAGCCTCTTTATTCAATTTGTCTCAAATACAGGCCGGACTCAGGTAGCTCCTCCATCCCAGCAGGAATTTAAACTTTCCCGACCGAACAGCGACCGAGGAAGCGGCGATGCGACAGTGCCCATCCAGTGCCCTGCCTATCCAGCTATTTTTAGGAATATTAAGCCTATGATAAGCCTTTTTGGTCGGGGTCTATTTCTGTTTGTCCTGCTTAGTCAGGATTTTGCCCGAGCAGAGCCCTGGTTGGGGCGAGCGTGGCCGTGGCACCGCGTGGGGCAGGAGGGCAGCGGCCGTGTTCCCATCCCTCCTTATCCCAACGGAGCATCCCGACGGCCACAACGGAGCTTGTGACAGCCTGGCTTCATCCAGCAGCCAGCCATTTCCTTGGAGACTTAATGCAGATTAAACTGGATGGGTTTTTAAATAAAATTCCCTGTGTAGCTACAAGCTGGAGGGAAAATTCCCTCGGTCGGAGCTGCTTGTGGATGTAAACAACTTCATTCTTTGGATCGCGTCCTCTGAGGAGCCCTTGGATTTTGCTGTCACTTCACTGTGACTTATCTCTGCAGTTAATATTTTCTTTGCCTCCAGGAAGGCAGCTCAGCCTGCTCCAGCTGCTGCTTCCCGAAATCTTGTCCTGGGAAGGGAACCGATGTCTCTCGTGTCTCTGTTATTTGAGCCTTGTCACGGCAGTGGAATTTTTTCCCCAAATGAGCAGAACTCGAGGCAAGGTGTCAGTACACATTGACTGTGTTTGGAAGAAGTCATCTCAAAGCTTCGCTGAGCTTTTCCAAAGGAAATGCAGAGTGAATTCCACATTTTTCTTGTTGTTTTGTGGTTCGTGCTCAGCTTTTTTTGATTAGATTGGAGTTGTGGGTGAGGTTTGCTGTGAGTCTTGTCTTGTGTCAGTGACTGTACCGGGCTTGTTCATCTCCATGTGGACCATAACAGATAAAATTGGTACAAATTCTACAAGAAATCCTGGAATTTGGGCTGGCAGCCAGCAGCCTTACAGCTGGAGAAACCTCCCAGTGCATCTCAGACTCGGAGTTTAAACTCTGAACAAATTCACACAGAGGCTTTAGAACAGAAAAGACTTTGAGAGCTCAGAAGGTTCATCTCCAAAGTGTCTTGATAGAGACTGGGTGGGATGTAAACTCCAAAATATTCAAGCTATGGATGTAATCCTTAATTTCTGCTGTCAGTGGTTGATTCCCCACCTTTCCCAACCTAAAACCAGTTTCCAGAGCTCATTATTTGCTCTCTAATAATTAATAATTGCAGCCTGGTTTCTGGCTTGGGTTGAATTGCTTAATTTCCTGTGCTTATGTGCAGTTGTGGAGGGTCTGGCCAGCATTTCCTTGTGGATTAAGGCTCACAGAACCCTGGAATATCCTGAGTTAGAAGGGGCCCATGAGGGCAGTGAGCTCCAGGTCTCAGAGCAGCTGCAGTTTCATCCTCAGCACACCATTACCTGCTTTGGTAATGAGTTTGTCATCTCACACAGGTTCTGTCCCACAAGTAAACCAGATTGGAGTGATTTAAAATGAGAATATTTACTAATATTTCATAGATGATGGTTTTAAATCCTGCATTGTTTCTGTGGCATGAGCTTTGCTTAATACAGAGACGTGCAGCGCTTTATTGGTCGTGTTTCTGGGAATATTTATGTCTTTTATTTCCTGCCCACCTCTGTGGGTGTCTCTTGGTTGGTTTTTTGTACAGAAACGGGTGTCACCTTCTCCCTTCCCCTCTCTGTGTCTCCCTGGTGGTGCCCTTGGTGTTGTGTTGGTGCTTCCCAGGCAGCCTCAGGCTCTCCGGGGGTGCCATATCCAGGTTCTTTTTCCCTGGAGTGAACATCAAGGTGGATAATTCTGCATCTCGCTGTCACAACTGGCCCGGGTGCCTCCTCTAACCTTGCAGCCACTGAAACTCTGAATTATCTTTATCCCTTTTTCTCCATCGAGCTTTGAATTTTCTGCTTTAAAGTGTTTGGGTTCAGAGTGGGCTGACATCGTGCTGGCTTTGGCACTGAGGCTGCATCAGGAATTCCAGGGATGGGACAAGGGGAATGGCTTCAAACTGATGGAGCAGGCCTGGATTGGATGTGAGGGGAAAATTCCTCCCTGTGAGGGTGGCAAGGCCCTGGAATGGGTTTTCCAGAGAGGATATGGACTCACCATCCCTGGAAGTGCCCAAGGCTGGGTTGGACAGGGCTTGGAGCACCCTGGGACAATGGGAGGTGTCCCTGTCCCTGTCCTGGGTGGGCTTTAAGGTCCCTTGCATCCCAAACTACTTTGTGATTCCCTGAGCCAGGAGAGTGCTTCCATGGATTTTGGAGCCTGATCCGTGGCAGAACCCCACCAAATGAGCAGCTGCAATAATGACACAAAGCAGTGCTTGAAATTGGAGCTCCAATAACACCCATCTGGGCCAAGCTGCTTCAGCCACACCTTGCACCAGCTGCTGTTCACATCCTCCTGGGCACATGGGTGTTCCCTGGGCAGGGACACTCAGACACTGCCACCTGGCCTGGCTGGTGGCACATGGGTGGCCCAGTTTGATGCCTTGAGTTTTAGCTTTTATTTTTTTTTTTTTTTTTAAATTCAGCATTGCTGACTGTAAAACTCTGAAGTGTCTCACAGCCTGCTGCTGCTGCTCTCTCACGCTGAGATGGACATAACAAAGTCTCTCTGGGTTTGCTCTCCAAGGACACCCAGACCCAAAATGTGTAAACCAGCATCCTGGAGAAGGGGGGCTGAGCTTAGAGAACTTACATCATTAGCTAAAGTTTTAATTGGTGAATTGATGCTGATATGCAAATGGACCAAAGCTATAAAAGTGTGAAGGATTTGTGACTCGGGGTCCATCTCAGGGTCCATTTTGGCAGCAGCCTCTGGGCTCCCCAGGGTGTGCCTTTGAAGGCCTTTCAGATAAATATCACCTTTATTCCCTCATTCCTGTCTGGTCTCTGTTTCCAGGTAGCCACTTCAGGCATCAAGTTCAGGGTGACAAAGCCCTGATGTGACCAAGGCCTGAGCAGCACCTCTGTCTCCTGCCCTGTGAGCAGGGAAATGTGGGAATTAGCCCTGCATGGAGCACTGCTGCAGGACTACTTCAGGAATGGAGCCAATTTGTCACATTTTTTCTGTTCTTGAGGGCAAAGGAGGAGTTTTTAAAGCAAATGGACAGTTGCACGTTGTGCTGAGTGTAAGGCTGTGACAGCTTTACCTTGTGGTCACTTTTGCCCATCTGTTTTTATAAACTTCCCTGATTTCATAGAATTTCAAACTGTTTGGGTTGGACCTTAAAATTCATCCAGCTCCACCCCTTGCCATGGCAGGGACACCTCCCACTGTCCCAGGGTGCTCCAAACCCCATCCAACCCGGCCTTGGACCCTTCCAGGGATCCAGGGGCAGCCACAGCTTCTCTGGGAAATCCATCCCAGGGCCTCCCCACCCTTACAGCCAGGAATTGCTTCCCAATATCCCATCTGGCTTCACAGAGCACCACAGTTGCTCCATAGTGGAAGATTCTGTGAATGGTACAGAACTGAAAATTTACATTCAAGAAAAATATGTTTTTCTGTGTCCTGTCCAAAATAATTCCTTCTATTGGACAACACCTGGTATTAAAGAGGATAAATGAGATGTTAGGAAAAGCAAACTTGGAGCATTTAGTTTTTATCCCTAGAAGTATTTTGAAAGCCTGGAAGTCTAGAATAGCCTCTGACATTTTTGCAAAGCTTTATTTTTGTATGGACTTGCCAGAAGGTCCCCGTGTCCGTGGTATATTTAGCTGTATGTGCTGCCATGACTTAGCAAAATCCCAATTCCAGCCTGTTTTCACCCAGCCTCTGCCATCTGAGCCTCAGGCTCTGAAGGAAGGCTGGAGAAAATAGGTCTGGAGATGCACCCTGCCTCTTCCCAGCTTTCCAGGGGAGGGGGAATTCCAGAGCTGAGGTTCTCCCACAGAGCCCATTTTGCCTGGGCCCCATCAGGTTTTAAGTCCGAGGACTATTTTTAGTAAGACAAAAAACAAACATTCCTTTAGATTAGTGCTGGTCAAAGGGAAACTCCTGCAGAAACCCGTCGAGGGATGGGATTTGTGCTGGAATCGAGGTGAGATTTTTCCTGCTGAGGGATTTGATGGGCAGAGTTCCCTGTGATCAGGCAGAGGACGCTCCTGGCTGCTTCTGGAATCTCTGTTTTCACTCTTCTTGCCCTTGCTCTGTTCTGCTCTGGTTCCTTTTTGGAAGTCTGCTCCTGCTCTCTGATTGCTCCTTTAATTTCTCTGATCCATTTTTTGGGAGGATGGTGCTGGTTCAGAGGCCTGGACAGTGGTGGGAAAGGGTTTGGATCTGCCTGTGGGCTCCTGTAACTGGGGGAAAGAAATCCCATCTCCTTTTCCTGTGAATAATTCCTCTGCCTTCCTCCTCCGTTAGAGCTCTCTCCGTGACTTCCTCGATTTCCTAATCGATCAGCTAATCAATTTAATTAGCTGATCCTGTCCCAGAATGTGCAGGTGCTGCTCTCCCAGCCTTGGGAATGTCTGTCCCCACCCACTGTGGCTGCAGAGTCACCTGGAGATGCAAGGGAAGAGCCCTTGGAGCTGTGCTTGGAGCTGGGAATGGCAAAACTTCTGTTTAATTAGCAGCAAATTGGGCTGAGAGCTGCCGGCCTGGTTCCTGCTCAGGACTTGTGATATTCCTGGTGGGAAGTGATAATAGGGTCTGTGGGGGGAGCAGCACTTCTGCTGGTGACATTTTGGGAAGGAAGTTTGAGAGTTCCCACTTCAGCATCGTGCTCTGGTGTCTCGGGATAATTCAAAAGCAGATTGGGATTTGGGAGTGCAGCGTTTGACTCTAAAATCCTGGCGTTTGCTGTTCTCTGGGGATGATGGTGTTCCTCAATTCCCAGTTTTCCATCGCTGATTGGAGCCTTTGAAGGGTCTTTTAGTGGCAGCACATTGGATTTTCACACTGGATTTCGTGTTAGGTGGGTGCTTTGATGGGGGATGGGATTGGATCCATGCTCAGGTACAGGATATTTGGGATGTGCTGGAATTGGATCCATGCTCAGGTACAGGATATTTGGGATGTTCTGGGATTGGATCCATGCTCAGGTACAGGATATTTGGGATGTGATGGATCCATGCTCAGGTATCGGATATTTGGGATGTGCTGGAATTGGATCCATGCTCAGGTACAGGATATTTGGGATGTTCTGGAATTGGATCCATGCTCAGGTACAGGATATTTGGGATGTTCTGGAATTGGATCCATGCTCAGGTACAGGATATTTGGGATGTTCTGGAATTGGATCCATGCTCAGGTACAGGATATTTGGGATGTTCTGGGATTGGATCCATGCTCAGGTACAGGATATTTGGGATGTGCTGGATCCATGCTCAGGTACAGGATGTTTGGGATGTGGTGGTGATGGATCCATGCTCAGGTACAGGATATTTGGGATGTGGTGGTGATGGATCCATGCTCAGGTACAGGATATTTGGGATGTGGTGGTGATGGATCCATGCTCAGGTACAGGATATTTGGGATGTGGTGGTGATGGATCCATGCTCAGGTACAGGATATTTGGGATGTGGTGGTGATGGATCCATGCTCAGGTACAGGATATTTGGGATGTGGTGGTGATGGATCCATGCTCAGGTACAGGATATTTGGGATGTGGTGGTGATGGATCCATGCTCAGGTACAGGATATTTGGGATGTGGTGGTGATGGATCCATGCTCAGGTACAGGATATTTGGGATGTGGTGGTGATGGATCCATGCTCAGGTACAGGATATTTGGGATGTGGTGGTGATGGATCCATGCTCAGGTACAGGATATTTGGGATGTGGTGGTGATGGATCCATGCTCAGGTACAGGATATTTGGGATGTGGTGGTGATGGATCCATGCTCAGGTACAGGATATTTGGGATGTGGTGGTGATGGATCCATGCTCAGGTACAGGATATTTGGGATGTGGTGGTGATGGATCCATGCTCAGGTACAGGATGTTTGGGATGTGGTGGTGATGGATCCATGCCCACATGCAGGATATTTGGGAGGTGCTGGATCCATGCTCGGGTACAGGATATTTGGGAGATGCTGGGTTTTCCCCAGGGCAAGACAATACCAAATCTTAGAACTGTATTTATTGAGGCACTTCTCAAGAGCCACATGAGGCTTTGCTCTCTGTTTTCCTTGGGACTCCTTGGGAAAAAAAAAAAAGGTTCACTCATTTTTAGGGTGTCTGAGATGGTTTTACCTGGTCCCAAAGTCCATCCCAGGTGCATCAGGTGTTGTCCATGGATTTGGAGGGATACAAGAACCAGCTCTGGCCTTGCTGCCTTGGAAGAGCACGGAGCTTTCCCAGCATTATCCCTCCTCCTGGTGCAGCACCAGAGATAACAACTCCCTTTAAACCATTCTTGGTGGTTTAAAAATCGGTTCTGTTTGTCCCAGAGCTCCTGAGAGAGGGGAGAGCGTTCTGGGCCCTGCAAGACTTTATTGTTTCTCTGTTCACCAGCACCTTTTTCATCACAGAAACCAACCCTTCTACACCTGCACCTTCCACCTCTGTTTGGTGGATATTTGGGCTGCTGGACCACTCCTCCTCTTCCCTCCAGCCCCTTGGGCAGATGTTTGATCTGTAAAACCTCCCGGTTTTGATGTGTCTGTGCCTTGGTGCACCCCCCAAAATACTGAGGGAGCCTCCCCAATCAGTGCCAGCTCACAACCACATCCTGATTATCATTTACTTCACCAAAACAGCTGCAAATCTCAGTTTATATTTGATCTCTCAATCCACAGAGCATCCTTGCACCACGTTTTAAGATATTTGGATGTAATACTCCACCCAGCTGTGGTCCAGACCAGGAGCTGGAAAGCTGCAGCACAAAGTTTATCTGTTAGGAATTTATTGGTCCAGGTGTCTGGAAATGGCCTTGTTAACCAACCACTTCTTCCCTGGAGTAAAGCAGGGTTTGTTCCCTCGATATGTGGCTAAACTGTGTCATTTTTTGTGTTTGCAGATGTTCTCAAACAACGATGAAGCTGCGATCAACAAAAAACTGCCCAAAGAGCTGCTGCTTCGGTGAGTCCTCCCTGGACACCGGTGGGTTGTTATTTGCATCCAGGATTTTGCTGCTCTGCTCCCAAATCGTGAGCTTGGATTGGGTCACTCATAAAGCCAGACCCAAACAGAGGCAGGTCCGAGGTCTGTGTCAGCAGTTTGTGCTGAATGGGGTTGGGTTTTGGGGTTTGAAATGCTGGGTTGATTTGGTGGTTGCTTGTTTGGTGAATGGAGGAACTTTAAATCAGGTCCTTAATGAGAGTGACTGGTGAGGATGGGCTGCTGTGGAGAACAGGGTTCTGCTTCTCTGAGGGCTTGAATTGAAAATAAAAGTTAATCCCTCTGCTCCAGTTATACTCGAGTGGACTTTGTCCTGTCCCTTGTCAACAAGAGCCAGATGTTCAGCTCCTGGCAGGATGGCCCCATTGGCAAATTCTGCAGCAGCTTGGAAGAAAACAAAGACCACTGCTTCATCTAGCAGGCTCCATCTTTATTCCACACACTCCAGTATTTCTATGTTTCTACCACGGGAAAGTTTTAAGAAGGTTTTGGGAACGTGCAGGGGGAAAGACAAAACGGCTACAGCCCCAAACACGTGGCAGGGCAGAGTTTTCTACCTGTTATCAGCCACTCATTGAAACATGGCATCTCCCAGAGATAAAGGAGAAACATTCACACCTGGTGTTTAGGGCTGCAGTCGTTTCCCTGGTTTGCATCCTCCCGAGAGAACAGAAGGCCCTTATCAAAGTTGAGATAAACAGAAGGCCCTTATCAAAGTTGAGATAAACAAGTAACGAGTCACTCTTCTAAGCAGGGCTCTGGGTGAGGGCAGGATGGCTGCCACAGGCTGCTGCTTCTGCATCTTTTCTTTTCTTCTTCTTCTCCTACGAAAGCTTTATTTAGTTATGTACAAAACGTGTTCTGCTCCTGTGGATCCTCTCCATGGTCCGACTGCTGCTCCTCTCCTTCCTCTCCTTTGTTTTTTTCCAATTTTGCCGTGAGCTCTTTGGCGGGGTTGAAGACCCCGTTGGTTGGTTTGTCACAGACGTAGCAGCGCTGGGATTTGCGATACTGCTGGAGGGCACAGCTCTCACAGAAGTGGTGCCGACACTTGGTGACCACGGGGTTCTTCAAGGAACCCCTGCAGATGAAGCATTCGAAAGGCACATCCTCCTCGTCGCTGCTCACCTCATAGTTTTTATTGTTGTTGACTTCATCCAGCTCCCGTTCCATCTGCCAGCCGTGTTTGTAGTCCGAGCGGTCGTGCAGGAATTTGCAGCTGTCCCCGAAGCCGCAGAAGCCGGTCTCTTTGTAGTCCTTGCAGATGTCGGGCTGGTAGTCCCAGCGCACTGTGGCCCGCAGGTGCTCCGGAGCACGGATGGGGCCTTTCCTGACCGTTCCTGAAGAGGCGTTTCCCATCGATGCGTCCTTGGGCTTCTGGTAGTTGTTAATGCCACGGTAAATTTTATCATCTTCCTTTCCTCTCAGCTCCTCCTGGATTTTCTGGCCATGCTCGAAGACGGCCTGGGCGTCCTTCTCTGCATCCAGTTCATACACTGCTGTGGCTCCCATGTCTTCTGGGCCAACAGCTTTTGCCGACCTGGTGGATTTGGAGGTGACTCCGATCTCCTTGGCAGGATCCTGGTCCTGGCTGTTTCTCGGCGCGTACTCCGGCCTCTCCGTCCTGCAGCGCCGGCTCTTCTGCATTGATGCCTTTCTTTGTCTTAAAATCAAGAGCCAAACACGGTTAGAAGGGAAAAAGGGATTTTACCTTGGTATTTATTTTAAGGATCCTTGGTGCATTCTGTCCAGGTGGAGCACGCTGGAATGCACATCCAAATGCACACCCACAATGGTTTGGGTATAAAATTCTAGGCTTTACCAATTAGCATATCTATCAAAGATTCCCCAATGAGAGGCTGAGTGAACCTCCCTCTCTGAGGAGCTTTCCCCCCCCTGGACAGGCCAATCTTAGTTTACAAAATGTGTTCCAGAGAAGACCTTGGTGTCTGAGGCTTCTGGGATGTTTGGTCTCCTGGCTTAATGGAACACTGGGCCTATGCTGGCTATCAAACCTGAACAATTAGAAGTTTGTGGGCTAAAAGGCCCTTAAGAATACATAAAAGTTATACAAAAGAGTATATAGAGGGGGTATCTATAAAAAGCAAAAAAAAAGCATCATGGCATCAGCATCACGGGTTTGGGGGTGTCCCGCTGCCGCTCCTCCCTGTTATAAATAAAAGCGGGAAATTCGTGCTCAAATATGTAATATCGAAATATGTACTAAAGTTAAATTGTAACTAGTTTTAAAACGAGCAGAACTTGCCCAGGGAAAATTGTAACCTCGCCCAGGGAACAAATTTGCATTCCAAAAACAGAGCTACAGAGAATGACGGCCCATCAAGAAAGCATTGAGCTGACTACATTTCCAAGGAGAACTTCCCGGCCGAGTTGATTAGATCATCTCGGAAAATCCCCTCCCAGCTCAGGTGCTAACGGCCGGATCGAGAACCAAGATAAGGAACATCGTGAGCCATCAGATAACATCCCCTGGTGGTGAGGGATCAATCAAGCACAGGATGCGTTTTGTCCACCCCAGTTCCATGAATGGCAGAGTTCACGAATATGCTGATTGACAAAAATAATACCCAAGATCCGGACTTTATGGACAAAACTGTATATAAACAAGCTAGTGGAAGTAGCTGTTGTGAACAGAGGGAGGTCTGATGCGACAGAGGTCAGATCTGTGTTCACCCAGTTCCAACCCCGGCCTTGGCACTGTCTCCTTTTCGATCGTGGCATTGTGTGTTCGAACTCTCGGACACGAAATAAATTTTATACTTGTTTTATTTTAAATTGGGCTTACCTATTTATTACATCCCACAGCACGGTGCTGCTCTCCTCCTCGCTGCTCTCCTCGCTGCTGCTCTCCCTCTCCCGGGCTCTGCCGGGCCGTTTTCTCCGGCCCCTGCTCGCAGCTCGGAGCCGCTTCTTGAACGCAAAGCTGCGGACACCGCTCTCCTCCTCCATCCTGTGCCGCCGATCCTGCGCCGGTGTCGAGTGAACCTGTGAAGGATTTCTCATTTAGTTGTAAAGTTGCGGACGCAGGGAGTAGGGGGAAGATAGGAATTAGCTGACACTGGAGCTGCGGCGGGAAGCGCCACGGCCCGAATGTTTTACAGGAGCTGAATGTTTTATAGGAGCTGCGGGAGGGTGGGGATCACACCTTTTCTCAGGATCGATAGAACCAGCATCAAAAGACTCGCCAAATCCCTGAGAATGCCCGTCCCCTGACTCCGCAGGCACTTCTGCAGAGACATCGCTGACATTCGCAGCAGCCTGCAGATTTAAAGCATTTGTGGCACGGTGTTCTTGCTCGACAGGCTGCAGAGTTTTCATGGTAAATACGGTTTTCCATGTGATTAACATATCATCCGTGACCGGCCGCCCTTGTTCTTTCTGTGCCTCGAACTCCACTCCCACCTTTTCTCAACACCGTAGCGCTGCAGGAACCGTGCTGGGGAAATGTATTACAGTTGTTATTCAACCATACTAATAAAGCAGCTAACTTAGCTGTCGGGGTGTTAAATCCCCGTTCTTTCAAAATTCTCTGTCAAATCTCTAAATAAAGCTGCTGCTCGTGGGGCATAGCCTGTCTCTTAGCTCTGCATTCACGTCTTACCTGGTCCAGCAAGGAGAGATGGAAGATCGGGGTCTCCTCCACTCACAGCTCAGTTCAGCTCAGTTCGAACGCGGCGGCTGCTGCCGGAGATCCCGTGATCGTGTCCCGTTTTGCAGCAGCTTGGAAAAAACCAGAGACCACTGCTTCATCTAGCAGGATCCATCTTTATGCCACACACTCCAGTATTTCTATGTTTCTACCACGGGAAAGTTTTAAGAAGGTTGCAGGGGGAAAGACAAAACGGCTACACCCTCAAACACGTGGAGGGCAGAGTTTTCTGCCCGTTATCAGCCACTCGTTGAAACATGGCATCTCCCAGAGATAAAGGAGAAACATTCACACCTGGTGTTTAGGGCTGCAGTCGTTTCCCTGGTTTGCATCCTCCCGAGAGAACAGAAGGCCCTTATCAAAGTTGAGATAAACAAGTAACGAGTCGCTCTTCTAAGGGCAGGATGGCTGCCACAGGCTGCTGCTTCTGTAGCAAACACCAAACAGATCAGACTTTGGGGATTGTTAGGGTTGGAAAAGTCCTTTAAGACCATCAAGGTCTCTGTGGATACTTCTGCCCTCTGCTGCAGCCCCTGTGGGAAGCAGGAGGGGAGCGTGGGGGGTGATCGTCCCTCATTGGCACAGTCTGGGCTCTGGAAGTAGAGTTGAGTTTTTCAGTGCTTTAAACTCAGGTGTTGGACTGGAAATGGGGAAAGCAGAGGCAGGTGGAAGCTTGAATTATTAACAGCAACAACTTTCTTAGACTGCAAGAAACTGGTTCTGTCTACACTCAGTGACAGTGAAGTCTGGGGAGGGGAGTGTGACCCAGGGAAGTGCTGCTGGAATGAAAGGAACAGGGAAAAGGGATGATTGTCTCTCGTTTTCAGTGCACTGCCTCCTCTGGAAGGGTATTTCCCACCTGATTCCGTCTCTTTTATTCCAGTATTCCTCACCCCAGAGCACAGTGTGTGGCTGTTAGAGCCCTCCCTGCTGCAGTGTGGATATTTGGGATTGGGGCCTGGGACACGGGAAATGATTGTCCATGTGTGTGGAGATCCCTGGGTGAAACCAGCACCTGGGACCTGGGGAAGAGAGGAACCTGTGGCAGGAGCAGGATGGAGTCACAACTTCCACAGGAGGAGTTTGCAGGTGGCAGCATCTCTGCTTGTCCTGAACCATGGCTGGGATGTGCAGCAGCAAAAGAATGACAAAAAATTGTCTTTCTGGATTTTCTGAGATGATTTTCTTTTTCTGATGGGAGCAGAAGCAACAAACCCGGGGTTTATCCTTGTGCTGAGGTGACAAGACAAGGGGTAGGTTGGGGACAGGTTGTGAAGAACCCTGATGGGTGAGGCTGGGAGTCTGTGTGGCACTGGGAATGTGGGGAATAGGGTAGGGAGATGTGTGATGGAATGTGAGTGGGATTTTGCGTGGATTTCAGGGAAGGAGAGGTGTGTGGTCATCCTTGCTTGGAGCTTAGGTGAGGTTTCTGATGGATGGGAGTGGAATGATCCTGAGTGGAGCCAGAGGTTGAGGTTTGGCTCATTGCTGGGTGTGTGAAGGCACAGTCACCTCCAGAGGTGTCACCTCCAGAGGTGTCACCTCCTGGCTCTCAGCTGGCAGGAGACAAAGCTGGGACTGATTCAGCAGTGCCAGGACATGGATTGGTCACCTCCTGCTGGGGCTGGGGCTGCCCCTGGATCCCTGGAAGTGTCCCAGGCCAGGCTGGACGGGGCTTGGAGCAGCCTGGGATAGTGGGAGGTGCCCCTGCCCATGGCAGGTAGAACCAGACAATCCCTAAGATCCCTCCCAACCCAACCCATTCCATCATTCCATGAACAGTGCTGGACACTTGGAGAAGGATTTGTGTTAGGAAGGAGGGAAGGTCCTGCATGGAGCAGGGAATTTCATCAGGACAAGCCACAGCATGGCCAAATTCCCACACTCCTGCCCTGTGGAAATGTCAGTGCCTGTTGTGTCCTGCTGTCACTGATCATCCCAGAGCAGGGAATTGTTTGGGATGGGGTGGAACCGAGGGGAAATCGGGAGTTGATAAATGTTTAAAGCTCATAAGTAATGATTTGGAGAGCTGGAATTCACTGTTAGCATACTGCAGAAATTAATGACTGTGCATTGACAGTGCAGCCTTTGAAAGGGAAACTTGGATGGGTTTTCTGCGGGAATCTCCTGTAAATGGGTGTCACTGTGTGCAGGACAAAGGCTGGTGTGTTTGGGCACTGCTCTGTGAAGTCCTGGTCCCTGCTCCAGCCACTCTCAGACGGCTCTGGGGTCCCCTGTGCGTGGAGTGAAAGCTGCACTTAGGCAAAATAAAGAGGAGGAGGAGGAAGTGAAAGGGGAGAACAGCAGCCTTTGTTATCCCTGAAAACACGAGGATGGACCTGGAGGGGGGCTGCTCCCGAGGGCTGTCCTGGGACATGGCCCTGTCCCGTGCTGGCATCGTGTTCTGCCCCACCTGGAACAGGGACATTTGTCCTGCATGTCCAGAGAGCAGGACGTGGGTGGAGAGGTCACAGATCCCAGGATGGTTTGGGTTCAGAGGGACCTTAGGGATTGTCTGGTTCCACCTGCCATGGAAAAATCGTTCAAGTAGTGCTGATCAACTTGCTGCTGCTGCTCAGTCACTGCTTATGTGTGGGGCTTGGGGTATTTTAATGCTCTCCAGCAGTTCCTTGGAGAGGGAAAAGCCCCTCCTCAGGGCTGCAGTGGAATTCCCAGCTCGGGTTGTGGTGCCTGCAGGATTTTACCTGTGCTCCTGCTGCTCTTCCCAGTCCAGCAAGGAGTGTGAAAAAGTGATTTTGCACCTCCCACTATCCCAGGCTGCTCCAAGCCCCGTCCAGCCTGGCCTGGGACACTTCCAGGGGTCCAGGGGCAGCCCCAGCCCCAGCAGGTGGTGACCAATCCATGTCCTGGCACTGCTGAATCAGTTCTAGCTTTGTCTCCTGCCAGCTGAGAGCCAGGAGGTGACACCTCTGGAGGTGACTGTGATGAGCAATGAGCCACAGCAGCAAAAAGCAGAATTCCCTGCACTGCCCTCTCATTCCTTGGCTTCTCCAGCTCCTCCCTGTCAGTGTCTGCCTCGATGACTCCCAGTGGTGAATCCACGTCGGCTCCAGCTGTGGTTGTGTCCTCAGAGGGGCATCCTACCTCTGTTCCCTGCATTCCTACTGCTGTTGGAAAGCTGCTTTCCTTCCTGGCAGCCAACCCCCAGCCCCAAGGCTGGATTTCCCTGGCAGAGGTGTTCTCTGCTGCCCTCCCAAAGAAGGTTTCACTCCCGGTGTGCCGTGGGGCTGCTGCAGGGATCAGGCTGTGGGGGGAATTCAGCTGTTCCTGCTGGGTCATGGGCAGGTCAAGCAGTTTGCAGCTCTCTCCTGTCTTTAAGCAGCTTTGGCTCTGTGCTCTGCCCATCCAGCCCTGCCCAGCACATGGCCAGCCCTGGCTCTGCCATCCCCCCACGCTGGTTTATCCCTCGGGAGCTGGAGTTGTGCCCAGGGGGAGCGCTGAGTTGGCAGCAGAGCTGTGGTTTCTGTGTCCCCCTGCCCAGCCCGTGAGAGCAGGATTGAGCTGAGCCAGGAGGGGAGTTGAACTGGAGTTGAACTGGGATGGTGGGGGGGGGTCACTGGCAGAAATTGGTGTGGATAATTTTAGAAGGCTGAAGGTCTGAGCTGGCTCACCTTGGAGCCCGCAGCACCCAGGGATTTCATGAGAGTCTTGACCCTAATCTAATTAGAGCAGCAGTGGGAAAGTGAGGAGTCCTAGAAACCCCTGAGTGGATTAAGAGGTTGAAACCTGAAAATTGCTCAAAGTGAATGTGTTTTACCCAAATTGTGCAGGGCTGAGCTGTTCAGACAGAATCGTACACGTAGGGAGTCCCTTTGCAGTGAGACAATTTAATCTGCTGCGATTCCAGACTTAATTCCTGTTTGGGAAGCTCAGTCTGCCTTCGTCTGTGATCACTGTTTGATGATAAAGTTAATTTTGTGGATTATTTTCTCCTCTGTCGACTCTGAAGAGTAAAAAGACCGATGTCAAAGGGCTCATCAGGCAGCTGTGAGAACAGGAATCCTGTTTGGGTGGAACAATGAATATCCCAGCACGGTGCCTTTGGGCCTGTTAAAGCACAGTTGGGAAAAATCATTCAAGTAGTGCTGATCAACTTGCTGCTGCTGCTCAGTCACTGCTTATGTGTGGGGCTTGGGGTATTTTAATGCTCTCCAGCAGTTCCTTGGAGAGGGAAAAGCCCCTCCTCAGGGCTGCAGTGGAATTCCCAGCTCGGGTTGTGGTGCCTGCAGGATTTTACCTGTGCTCCTTCTGCTCTTCCTGGTCCGTGGGGAGCAGCTGGATCCCGTAAAATCCACGAGCAAGGAGTGTGAAAAAGTCATTTTTGCAGCCTGATTCTCCTGAATCATCGACTCAGGGTCTTGGACAAGAGCAGGAGGAGCTGAGGGAACACTGGAAAAGGCTCTGGAGCTTCTCAGAGCCGAGATCTCCGTGCTGGGGAAGGGAGAGGGGTGAATCCCTGTTATTGTGTGGGCAGGCTGGGAAGGGAGGAGCAGGAAGTGGAGGAGAATTTATCCGAGATCTACCAGCCTTGATAGAAGGATGAGGTGGTTATTGACAGTCTGGGATTCCCATGGAGAAGGGAATTTTAATGAAAATAGAGAAAACTTCCACAGTGAGTGACCCAGCCGCTGCTCCCATAGAATTGGAAGTTTTATTTACTCCTACAGTGGGAATTTAGGGTGAAAGTAAGAATTTTCCCCAGCTTCTCTCATTTCCCCACGTTTTCCTGCTATTGTTGTGCATGGACATGGTGCTGAATAAACCCTTGGACACCAGTAAATGACAGTGGGGTCGAGGAGAGCCTTGTCCATCAGCAGGGAGGAGGGAACTGCTCTGAAATCCAGAATTTAGGGTCCCAAACAGTGTTCAGGTGCACGTGGGATCTTCTCCAGAGCTTCCCCCAGCACATCACTGTCAGTTTTGTCCCATGATAAGATCAGAAGTGCCTTGAACCCCTTGGATCTTAACCCCTTAACTCCTTGGATCTGTGAGTATCCCTGGGAAGTGCAGGAATACAGGAGGGAATGTGGCTGTTTATCCTGGTTTAGCCGAGTGTTGTGTGTGCTACCTTTAGCATCGAGGTTCTGATCAATAATGTGCATTCACCCTCCATCAGGAACACTCTTTCCCCCCAGTATTGATGTTTCTGAAGTGCTTTTTCCATCCCTGCTGCTCAGGACAACATATGCCTTCTCTTTCAGGCGGCCTTCAAGTTGAAAATATTAAATTAAAATATTAAAGCATATTGTGGTGGAACTCTTTGTATTATCTTTGCAATAACTACAGTTTTATAATTGTTCCCAAAGGGAACAAGACCTTGATGTCCTCCCACCCTCCACTTGACCTCATCTGTTTTGGGACACGATTGTTTGAATAACCATAAACCATAAAAATGACATTGAAACCCTATTGAATTTTATACATTATTGATGTGTTGGTGCAGATTGGGAGCTTTCCATGGGCTCGGTGCTTCCTGCATCCACAGCTGGGGGGATGTGATCCAGAGGGAAAAGCCTGGCAGTCTCAGCCTTGTCATTCTTTTATCCCAAAAACAGCTTGGCAGCCCTGGGCATTGGCTGGGTCCCTGGGGTGTGCCCTGGCCCAGGGTGGCACTCAGGAGTGACCATGGCCGGGTCCTCAGGGTGTGCCCTGGCCCAGGGTGGCACTCAGGAGTGACCATGGCTGGATCCCCAGGGTGTGCCCTGGCCCAGGGTGGCACTCAGAAGTGACCATGGCTGGGTCCCTGGGGCGTGCCCTGGCCCAGGGTGGCACTCAGGAGTGACCATGGCCGGGTCCTCAGGGTGTGCCCTGGCCCAGGGTGGCACTCAGGAGTGACCATGGCCGAGTCCCTGGGGCGTGCCCTGGCCCAGGGTGGCACTCAGGAGTGACCATGGCCGGGTCCCTGGGGCGTGCCCTGGCCCAGGGTGGCACTCAGGAGTGACCATGGCTGGATCCCCAGGGTGTGCCCTGGCCCAGGGTGGCACTCAGGAGTGACCATGGCTGGGTCCCTGGGGTGTGCCCTGGCCCAGGGTGGCACTCAGGAGTGACCATGGCCGGGTCCCTGGGGCGTGCCCTGGCCCAGGGTGGCACTCAGGAGTGACCATGGCTGGATCCCCAGGGTGTGCCCTGGCCCAGGGTGGCACTCAGGAGTGACCATGGCCGGGTCCCTGGGGCGTGCCCTGGCCCAGGGTGGCACTCAGGAGTGACCATGGCTGGATCCCCAGGGTGTGCCCTGGCCCAGGGTGGCACTCAGGAGTGACCATGGCCGGGTCCCTGGGGCGTGCCCTGGCCCAGGGTGGCACTCAGGAGTGACCATGGCTGGATCCCCAGGGTGTGCCCTGGCCCAGGGTGGCACTCAGGAGTGACCATGGCCGGGTCCCTGGGGCGTGCCCTGGCCCAGGGTGGCACTCAGGAGTGACCATGGCTGGATCCCCAGGGTGTGCCCTGGCCCAGGGTGGCACTCAGGAGTGACCATGGCCGGGTCCCTGGGGCGTGCCCTGGCCCAGGGTGGCACTCAGGAGTGACCATGGCTGGATCCCCAGGGTGTGCCCTGGCCCAGGGTGGCACTCAGGAGTGACCACAGCATCCTTGGTCCCTCCTGGCTGAGCACATCTGGCTCTGCCAGCTGTGGGAGTGCAGAATCCTGGAATGGGTTGGGCTGGATGGGCCAGGAGGGGAGATCCATTCCCACCCCCTGCCGTGGGACACCTTCCACTGTCCCAACCTGGCCTGGGACAATTCCAGGAATGGCACAGCCACAGCTTCTCTGGGAAACCCATTCCAGCCCCTCCCCACCCTCCCAGGGAGGAATTTCCTCTCAATACCCCATCCAACCCTGCCCTATCCCAGTTTAACCCCATTCCCCCTTGTCCTGGCATTCCAGGCCCTTGGAAACAGTCCCTCTCCATATTTCCTGTAGCCCCTTCAGGTACTGGGAGGCCACAATGAGCTCACCCTGAAGCCTGAACAAGCCCAGCTGTCCCAGCCTTTCCTCACAGCTGAGCTGCTCCAGCCCTGTAATCACTGCTGTGCCAACCAGGAATAATCCAGGCACCAACCCTGGGCTGTGCCTCCATCCCGGAGCTGGTACTGAGGGATGGCACTGCCCACTTCAGGAGTGCCATCCCAAAGGTGTTGGGCTGTTGGAGTCACTCCAGAGCAGAGTCAGAGCCAGCCCAGCATCCCTGGTGCTGCTCCCTGCCCTGTCCCGGTGTGGGGCTCCCTCAAGGGTCACTTTGGGTGAGCAGTCGCTGATTTGGGGTCAGGAACTACTCCAAGGTGTGAGGTTTCTGTTTCCCAGTGGCTCCATGGCCGTGTTTTGCTTCCATTTGGGAATTGCTGCCTCTGCACTTCTTTTCACAGTTCAGCTTTCAGCCGAATCACAAAGAAGTTTTGCTGTCCCAATCCTTTTTTGTTTGTTTTTTTTTTTCTCTCACCCCTTTGTTTTCCACGTCCCCTTTGTTTTAAATGCCAATAACCAATAAGGTGTCTCTTATTTCTGTTCCAGAATTTTCTCTTTCCTGGATGTGGTCACTCTGTGTCGTTGTGCTCAAGTTTCCAGGGTAAGAACCTTCCTCCTTCCTGGTGGATTTTAGCAGGGGGTTGGATTTGGGTGCCAGTTCTCCCTCTCCAGCCCTCCCCAGCACGTCAACCCAGAGGGGTCAGACCAGGGAGCTTTGTGCCACTCAGCTGAGGTTATTTAGTGTCCCCTGGAAGTCCTGGAAAATTCCCATAGCCCCAGTGAGGGGGAATTCCAAGCTGGAATAGCATTTTCCAGTGTTCCAGGTACAAAGGGGAGGGGGCTGATGTTTTGCCCAGAACTCTCCCCTTGTTCTGGGTTTGTACAGGGAGCTCACTCTGCTGAAATCCCCAACGTGGGATGAGTCCTAAATGGCATCCTGTGGGTTTTGGTGGAAATACAGGAATTCTGGTTCACAAAGATGCTGCACAGTCAGTGAAAGTTTATTTTCTCCTTGGGGGTAGTTGGAGTAAGCAGGGAAATAAAATGAAGGGTTGTTCTTATCCTTTGTGGGCTTCAGCTAATGAAACCCAGCTTGGATTATTTGCTTGGGAAAATTCCTCCAGCTGGACTGGAAGGTCCATTTATCTGGAGCTGCCAGATTTATTCAGGTTTATTTTTCCTGCCAGTGTCTGGTAACTCCCAGAGGAAGCAGCTCAGCAAGGGTGGGATGGTGATCCAGGGAAGGAGTTGGAGTGGTGTGTTCACCGTCCTGGCTGGGTGACACCTGCACAGACCCAGCAGTCCTGGCCCAAACCTCAACCATGACTGATTTAATTACTCTAAACACATTGGAATTTAAAAAAAAGGATGCTTAAACATCATTAATTGCATTAAAAAATGCCCTGTGTGGTGTCTGGATGTTAGAGTGATGACCTGAAGAGCTCAGGTCTTGCAAGGAAAGAGCTTCCAGCTGAAATCCAGCAGAGCAATATTGGCCAGAATGGGCTGTCAGGGACTTTTTGCCAATGTCAGGGTGTTCTCCTGGCCTGTCCCAGCTCCTGTTTGCACAGGGAACACAGCGTGGAACACATTCCATGGCACAGCACGGGGAGTTCCTGCAGGAAGGCTCTGGAACGTTCCCTGTGCTGCCCATGGAATCACACAGCCACTGGGGCATTTCCCACTGCTCTTCTCCTGGCCATAACCAGACCTTAAAACAAATGCCAGCAGTGAGGTTTAAACCCCAAAAAATCAATTAATGCTCCATTCTGTCGTTTGTTGGAGCTCTGCACTGACTCCTGCCCAGGAGCTGCTGTCTGTGATGGGGATGAGCTCGGTGCACGTGGGAGATGGGGTGGAAAATCCCCCTGTGTTTATCCCTGGCTCTTGCACAACTCTGGCTCCTGGTTATTACAAGATCCACTTGTTTACCTTGATGACGTAACCAGAACTTTAAATACAGCCCTGTGCTCCTGGCTGAGGACACAGTGACCAACTCTGAGTTCCTGCTTCTCCTCTGGAGCAGGAACCACGGCAGATTTTGGTTATTTAAACAAAAACCAAACCCTTTGGCAATGCGGGGTCCCCCAGGGGACTCACCCGTGCCCAGGAGTCCTCTGAGGTGCTGGGGAGGAGATTCCAGCCAGGAATGTGAAGATACCCGAGCTCCAGGCACTCTCCTGGCTCACAGCTCCACCTCCCAAGGGAGTGGAAGCAGCCAGGGCACCTCTTCCCTGGCTGGGGGACTTGGAATTTCAAGTTGTGAGGGGACCCTGGTCCCTGCAGGTGCTCCTGGTGCCAGCCCAGTTCTCTGTGCTGGCTGCAATTACCTGTTGCTTTCCCACCTGGGACACAATGTTGTTTCTCAAAGGAACAAACTGTGACTTGGTCCCCACTGACCTTTTTTTTTCATATTAACCACACATTTACATTTTTTCCCCTGATAAAGGCGTGGAATGTTCTGGCCCTGGATGGCAGTAACTGGCAGCGAATTGACCTGTTTGATTTCCAGAGGGATATTGAGGTATAATTAAGTGACATACAAACCCATTTTTTCTTGTTAAAATGTAATTACAGCCTAGAATGGATTAATACTCCCAGCGTAACCCTTTCTACCTTCCCTGGAGATAAGAAATCATTAATTTCAGTTCTTCAGCTTCAGGGAGTCTTTTAAAGTCCTGGCAATCTATTCAGCTTTTGAAAATGGACAGAATTCTAGCAAGACTTAAAGGTAGTAATGGAAGGAGAGTAATTTGGTCTGTTCTGAAAACAGAAATTAGTAGGAAAGGTGCATTTTTGGCAAAAAACTGCTGCTTGTGTGGAAGAGAATTTTAACTACTCCTCCTTGCACTCAAAGTTAACGCAGCACAGATAAGACCATGAGTGTCTGTTGAATCATGGCCTGCAATATTTGCATCTTTAATACCAAAAATTGAAATTGAAGGTGATTCAGGAGGTCCAAATTGTCCCTAAAAGATGCAGCTTTGGAGCTGCTCTGTCGTAGCTGAACCTGTTGGATGTGGATTCTGCAGCACTGGTGGGGATGGAAAATTCAAATTGCCTTGAGCAGGAAAAGGGATGAGGAAAAAACCCCAATCCTTAAGTCTCTTATCAGGATATTTTATCCTGTTTGAAACATGTCAGAGGAGGGAAATGGGGAATGTGTGGCTTTAATTTGTTGTAGGCAGAGGCATCAAACAGCTGCTGAGTGAAGGTTCCCACCTTGTGGGAAATCCACCCCTGATTTTGGGAGGAAAGAGTTAAAATAATTCCCTTGGTGCTGCTGAGAGTCCAAGCAACAGGACAGGGAAGGAAATGGGGGATTTTTGCCCTTTGTAATGAATCCTTCACCTCATAACGTGCCCTAAAAATCCTGGACCCATGGAATTACTGATTGAGAGTGGAGTTCTCTGGGCTGCTGCTGTGTGGAGTGGCAGGAGATGGGACTGAGGGGCTCAGCCTGGGAACCCAAACCAGCCTTTTCCCATTCCTCAGTGCTTTTTGGGTGGTTTTCATGTCCCTGCACATCAAACTCGTGTTGTTGCCTAAGCCCAGCTTCCCCTTTGAAAAACAAAACGCTGGAATTTTTGTTGTACCTCACCTCAAAGTTCCTGCTGGGCTTCCTGGTGTCCTCAGGCTCTGCTGTAATGGAGTTAAATCCATCAGGTCCGTGTAAATTCTTGCTAGAAACACATTTGGCTTGTTTAATTCCAGCAGAATTCCTGGGATTGCTTGAGGAAGTGCAAAATCAGGGAGGGTTTCAGCTTTTCCAGCCTTTTTGCAGGGATGTGGAGCTGCTCCCGTGGTGTCCCCAGAGCTCACCAGGATCCCTTTTCTGAGGGTGGGGTTGTGCTGTACTGAGCCTGGTGGCTGATTTGGGTTTTTTTTAGACTGGAAAAGAGATTCTGGAAGAAAATCCTCATCTCACAGAGGTCCCAAATGCCACTTAGTCCTGGAAGGACTGAGGGATGCTCCTGTTCTGTGAGGAACAACCAAAATGCAGGGGAAGTTTCTGGGTTTTTGAACGCTGGTACAAATATTCTCCAGTGGTTTTGCCTTTCATTCCCAGGGAGAAAAGTAAATCTTGGCTGTAGTGGGGGTCTTTGGAAGCTTCCACTGGATCCAGATGTGAAATTAAAAAGCCTTTTCCTGGATCTCTGGAGCACAAATGGTCGAATCCCTTTTCCTGCAGGAGCAAAACTCATGGGCTGGTTCTGCTCGTCTGGTTTTGAGTAGAAATTGGAGTTTATCCATTGGCTGTACTTGGAAATCTGAGGTGTAGCTCCTTTCATCTTCCTCAGGGAGTCTGTGCCCATGTCCAGGAGCTCCAAATGGGAGGAAATCCCTCAAAATTCTTCAGCTGATTGGCTTTAGGTGATTGCTCCTTGTCTCTCCATCTTCAGAAGCTGAATAATTCTCCCTCCCCCTCCCTTCGCCCATTCCCACGGCATTTTGATTTCCTTGGCACCGTTTTCCCTTGAATACCAAACTGTTGTTAATCTGCAAAATGTTCACTTTGGGGCTCTGGAGGTCTCTGGGCTTCTCACGTGGCTCTTCCTGTCTCCCCCAGGGCCGAGTGGTGGAGAACATTTCCAAGAGATGTGGGGGATTCCTGCGGAAGCTGAGCCTTCGGGGCTGCCTGGGAGTGGGGGACAACGCCTTAAGGTAGAGCTGCACCTTTGTCCTGCTCTGGAATGGGCTGGAAAACCAGGATTGGGATAATTTATCCCCCCTTGGGATCCCAGACCCTCAGGATGTCAAAACCTGGAGAGCGGTGACAGAGAAAATTCATTTTTCATTTCGTTTCCCATTTCATTTATCAAATTTTTTATTATTTAATTCATCATTTTTTATCATTTAATTCATCGCTTTTATAATTTAATTGATCATGGTTTTATCACCTAATTTATCATTTTTAACCTCACCCAGCAGCCACTTCTCTCAGTTCTCATTAAAATAAAGCCAAGTGCTGAGGCTGAGGGTGACCCAGGCTGGGACATCCCAGGGCAAGAGGTGGGGCAGCAGAAATCAGGGATTTTCTTGGGTTTGTTCCTGATTTTCTTGATTATTTTCTTCTTTATAGGTTCTTTCCTTGATTCTTTTCTTCTTTTTTGATTTCCTTCTTGATTTTCTTGGTTCTTTTCTTTTTCTTGATTTCCTTCTTGATTCTCTTGATTTACTTCTTGGTTTTCTTGATTCTTCTTTCTTGGTTTCCTTCTTGGTTTTTTTCTTGATTTCCTTCTTGTTTTTCTTAGTTTTCTTGATTCTTCTTGATTATTTCCTTCTTTCTTGATATTCTTCTTGATTTTCTTCTTTCTTGATTCTTTTCTTGATTTTCATCCTGATTTTCATCCTGATTTTCTTCTTGATTTTCTTGATTCCTTTCTTCTTTCACGATTCTTTTGATTTTCTTCTTGATGTCCTTCTTGATTTTCTCTGTTTTCTTCTTTAATCTGTTCCATGCCGTTTCGTGAAACTTTCATCCGACGTGTTACAGCTCAAACAAATTCTGTAAAACACCTGGAATTCCATTGCCTGACAAATCCAGTGTTTTTCTTTTCCTTTTCCAAAGGACCTTTGCCCAGAACTGCAGGAACATCGAAGTGTTGAACCTCAATGGTTGTACCAAGATCACGGACGCGTGAGTGATCCTGTTCTCCCTCTCTTTTTTAAGGGAAAGCCAGGCTTGGAGGTGTGGGAGGTCATGGAATCATGGAATCATGGAATGGTTTGGGTTGGAAGGACCTTAAATCCCATCCAGTGCCACCCCCTGCCATGGCAGGGACACGTTCCCCTATCCCAGGTTGCTCCAAGCCCCAATGTCCAGCCTGGCCTTGGACCCTCCCAGGGATCCAGGGGCACCCAAAGCTTCTCTGGGAAGCTCTGCCAGTGTCCCACCTCCATCCTCACCCCAAGCTGCCCATCCCATGGGATATCTGTGGCCTGGCATGAATCCATTGCAGGAGTGTCCCCGTGTGTCTCTTCCAGCACCTGCACCAGCCTCAGCAAGTTCTGCTCCAAACTCAGGCACCTGGATTTGGCTTCCTGCACCTCCATAACCAACCTGTCCCTGAAAGCACTGAGGTAGGAGCCAGCAGCACGGATTTTCCATGGAATTATAGAATCATTAAGGCTGGAAAAGACCTCTGAGATCCTCCAGCTGACCCAGCAGCACCCCACATTCCCTAGAGAACCTCCCTCCGGAGCTGGGCTTTGCCCGGTGTCCCCTGTGGGATGTGGGGTGGTCCCCCTTGTGCTCTGTGTATCCCAGAAATGGGAATATCAGCGATTCTGGCTTGGAGCAGGATTTTTCCCGAGGCAAATGAACATTTCCCTGTGTCCCTGTGTGTCCCCAGCGAGGGATGCCCGCTGCTGGAACAGCTCATCATCTCCTGGTGCGACCAAGTGACCAAGGACGGGATCCAGGCGCTGGTGAGGGGCTGTGGGGGGCTCCGGGCCCTGTCCCTCAAGGGCTGCACCCAGGTAGGGCTCTGGAAAAGTGGGAATCAGCAGGGCTGGGATGAGCTGCTGCTCCTCGGAGTGTGGGGGTGTGGAATATCATGTACAGGGTTGGCTGATTAATTATTATTTAATTTTCTTTATGATTTTCTAATAGTGATATTGACGATGGTAATAATAATTGTTAAAATGGTAATAATAATAGTAATACATAAGAGTAATATAATAGTGTTAAGTATTTAATGTTCTATTATTTATAATAATAGTCTATTATTTAAATTGTGTTTATTGTATTTTGTAATAATCGTAAGAATGATAAGAATAATACATAGTGCATCGGATAATATAATAATGTACAATATTTCATGTTACTATTTAATTTTTTATTTATTATATTGGCTCATGATGACCGTAGTAGTAAGAATAATAGTGATAATTATATGATAAGACTAAAAATAATTACGTTAACGATGTGATATTATTATTAATAATAATAATAATAATACATAATAGTAGTAACTATAAAGGTAATGAATAATAATAATATAGTACTAACTATACAGATAAAAATAAAAATAAAATTTAAAAAGAAAATAATAATAATAATGATGATGGTAATAATAATGATGATGATGATGATGATAGTAATAATAATAATAATAATGATGATAATAATGATGATAATAATAATAATAATAATATCATCTATCCAGTGGCACTGCCAGGCCCAGGATAGGGAAGCATTTTTGGGGTCAGGCTCTTCTCCCAAGGACACAAAACCAACCCCCCAAGGCAGGAATGCTCCTGGTGCTGCTGCTCCTGTTCCTGTGCTGCCTTTCCCTTCTCCCCAAAGGAAATCCCAATTTCGCTGCTCTCCCAGCTTTAATTCCTGGATCTCAGTGGGAGCTGTTCCCATCCCTGTGTTTTCTCTTCCAGCTGGAGGACGAGGCCCTCAAGTTCATCGGTGCCCACTGTCCCGAGCTGGTGACCCTGAACCTGCAGACCTGCCTGGTGAGTGGCACTTCCCGGCATTCCCAGCCCTGGGATGTGCTCCATCCCCCCTGCCCACGGGGCAATTGTCACCAGCAGCTCTTTGGTGGCACTTCAGGGACACTGAGTGAGCCCCACACCAGCCTTGGCTGTGTCAGGGGTGTTTCTCTCCTCCCTCTGAACTCGTCTGTGGGATGAGCTGGAAAAATCCTTCCCATCAGGCTGGAGCGATCCTGCCAGGCTTTTCCTCTCGTCCCTGTGTAGAACTGAGCCCACAAAGGCACTGTTCCTGCATGGAGGGGCTCTGAACCAGCTCTGCAGTGCCAAAAATGTGTGTTTGTGCCAAAAAATAGATGGGAATGAGCTCTCTGTCTGTGCCATCACAGTTAGTCAGACACAGGAACAGGGAGAGATGGACCCACTGTGCCCAGGGATGGGACTGGACAAACCCCCTGTGCCCAGGGATGGGGCTGGATGGACTCCCTGTGTCCGGGGATGGGGCTGGATGGACTCCCCATATCCAGGGATGGGGCTGGATGGATCCCCTGTGCCCAGGGATGGGGCTGGATGGACTCCCTGTGTCCAGGGATGGGGCTGGATGGACTCCTCATGTCCAGGGATGGGGCTGGATGGACTCCTCATGTTCAGGGATGGGGCTGGATGGACTCCCTGTGTCCAGGGATGGGGCTGGACAAACCCCTGTGTCCAGGAACAGGGATGGACAGATGCCCTGTGCCCAGGGATGGGGCTGGATGGATCCCCTGTGTCCAGGGATGGGGCTGGAAGGACTCCCTGTGTCCAGGGATGGGGCTGGACAAACCCCTGTGTCCAGGAACAGGGATGGACAGATGCCCTGTGCCCAGGGATTGGGCTGGATGGATCCCCTGTGCCCAGGGAAGGGGCTGGATGGATCCCCTGTGTCCAGGGATGGGGCTGGATGGATCCCCTGTGCCCAGGGAAGGGGCTGGACAGGCTCCCTGTGTCCAGGAACAGTCTTTCCCAGCAGAAATTGCAAAGCCCTGCAGGAACCCCAGCACCTTCCCCATCCCTCACCCAACCCAGCTCCAAAACATTTCCCTACAAATCCCTTCCTTGACATTCCCAAATCACTCCAGCAAGGCTTATCCTCCCTCTGCTGCTCCGGTGATACATTCCAACAACCCTTTTGGGCCGAAAAAGCCGGAATTTGGGATGGGGAGAGGGCAATCCTGCCTGGATTGAGGCTGTCACCGTTTCCCTGGCAGCAAATCACGGACGATGGGCTCATCACCATCTGCAGGGGCTGCCACAAGCTGCAGTCTCTGTGTGCTTCTGGCTGCTCCAACATCACCGACGCCATCCTCAACGCCCTGGGACAGAACTGCCCACGCCTCCGGTGAGTCTTCCCAGGATTTTCCCCATGGGACACACAGCAGAGGGTGCTGGTGATGTGCTCGGGTGGAGTCTGAGCCGTTTCACCCTCAAAGGTTTTCCCAGTTTTTTTCCCTGAGCTTTTTTTTTTTTGTTGTTTGGAACAGGGTGATGGTGATTTTGAGTTGTCCTCAAATTCCTGGGATTTAAACTCGAGTCAAAGAGCTCCCAGCGTGGTGCCCACAGGCTCCATGAAGAAAATTTGGGATTGGGTTACTTCTGTCTTGGGAACTGGGGAAAAAAAATCCCATTTAACCAACGTTGTTTCCTCCCACCATGAGACTGGACAGGTTTTTTTTTTCTGGTGGTTTTGTAGCAGGTGGAATTTGGGCAAACTTCCAGCCACAGCTCGGTTTTCCTGGGTTTTTTTAAGGTTTTATTTTTAGTCGGATGAGTTTCCTCTGGAAAATGTTGCTAAAATCCAGGAAATGTGCAGAAAAGAGGGACTTTTATTACCTGGGATCCCTGACAGCCAAATGGCCTCAATGAAATGGCATCAATTGCAACTGGATCAAATCCAGGGAAAAACAGGGACATCAAAAATCATCAAACCCACGTTTTCCAGGGAAAAACAAACCCCAGCTGTTCCCTGTGATGTCCCATTTAAAGAATTTGGGTACAAAGTGCACAGAAACCAGTGTGAAAAGAGGAAGGTAAAATCCAAGATCGATTCTGGTGGTTCCTGTGTTTATGTTCAGCCTCAGAGGATTAAGCTCCATCCTGTGGAATACAAAAGGCACTTTAGGAACGTGGCTTTTTTTTTCCTATAAAGGCAGAAAAATCGGTTAAAACTGTGGCGGGAACCCCTGTGGTGCTGCAGGAGCTGCCAGGAAGTTTCTCTGCTCCCACAGGAATGAGCAGTTCACCCTAAAAGGCTTCAAACATCTCTGTCGGGGCCTTAAATATTAAATTATTCATGCTCACCTGCCACGTTTTTGGGAATTACACCTTTTCCATGCTGGGATCTGTCTCGGGGGTACAAACCAGAGGAGTTTTTGCTTTCCAGAACCTTTCCCTCAGGGAGGCTCTGAAGGTTTTTAGGATCACCTCAGTCCAGCATTGGGTGGATGATCCCTTCCTGGGATGCATCTGGGTGTCCTTTTTAGCCTGATTTCTCTTTTTTCCTTCCTCTGGAATGGAAGTGGCTGCTCTGTGCAAATTATCCTCAGCAAACTTTTAGGGATTGCTGGAAGCTTTTCTGGAAACCCTTGGAAAAGCAACTGACTTGGGAATGAGGCAGCAGGACAGCTCTGGAGAGCAGCTCCGTGGAGAGGGATCTGGGAATGCTGGTGGATTATCCATGAGCCAGGAGCGTGTCCTGGGGCCAGGAGGGTTGTGGGATCCTGGGGGGGAACGGGAGGAGTGTGGGCATGGAGAGGATCCTGATCCTGCCCCAGGATCCCGATCCTGCCCCTCTCCTCGGCCCTGGAATGTTGTGGGCTCCAGAGTCCAGGAAGGACCAGGAGCTGCTGCTCCAGGAGGGTCACAAAGGGGATTTGGGATCTGGAGCATCTCTGGAATGAGGAAGGACCACAGGGCTGGGGTTCATCAGTGTGGGGAGGAGAGGTCTGGGAGAGGATCCCATCAATCCATAGGAATAACTTAAATATCCATAGGAATGTCTCAGATATCCATAGGAATATCTCATCTGAGAGGGGATCCCATCAATCCATAGTAATAACTCAAATATCCATAGGAATGTCTCAGATATCCATAGGAATATCTCATCTGGGGATCCCATTAATCCATAGGAATAACTTAAATATCCGTGGGAATATCTCATCTGAGAGGGGATCCCATCAATCCATAGGAATAACTCAGATATCCATAGGAATATCTCATCTGGGGATCCCATTAATCCATACAAATACCTCATCAATCCATAGAAATATCTCAGCTATCCATAGGAATATCTCAAATATCCATAGAAATATCTCAGCTATCCAGAAATATCTCAAATACCCATAGGAATATCTCAGATATCCATAGGAATATCTCAGATATCCATAGGAATATCTCATCTGAGAGGGGATCCCATTAATCCATAGGAATAACTCAAATATCGATAGGAATATCTTATCTGAGAGGGGATCCCATCAATCCATACAAATACCTCATCAATCCATAGAAATATCTCAGATATCCATAGGAATATCTCAAATATCCATAGGAATATCTCAGATATCCATAGGAATGTCTCAGATATCCATAGGAATATCTCAAATATCCATAGGAATGTCTCAGATATCCATAGGAATATCTCAAATATCCATAGGAATGTCTCAGATATCCATACAAACATCTCATGTGAGAGGGTATCCCATCAATCCACAGAAATCTCTCAGGTATCCACACAAAGCTGTCAAATATCCATACAAATTCCTCAAATATCCGTACGAATACCCCATCAATACACCCAATTATCTCAGTTATCCATAGCAGTATCTCATCTGAGAGGGGATCCCACCAATCCATACAAAAACCCCACCAATCCATCCAAATATCGCCCAGTCCATCCCAATATCCCCCAATCCATTCAAATATCCCCCAATCCATACAAATATCCCCCAATCCATACAAATATCCCCCAATCCATACAAATATCCCCCCAATCCATACAAATATCCCCCAATCTATCCAAATATCCCATCAATCCATACAAATATCCCATCAATCCATACAAATATCCCCCAATCCATACAAATATTCCCCAATCCATACAAATATCCTCCAATCCATACAAATATCCCATC
>VZRV01011000.1:20312-32697 GCA_013398115.1 Falcunculus frontatus | reverse complement strand
ATTTAAAGCCCTATGTCTCAGGGGTACAAAGCCATTACGGAATAACGTGAGAGGGGAGAAATAACATGGGCCAAGGGGGGATCGAGGAACACAGGACTTTCTAGAGGGAGAACCAAATATAGGGGAGAAGGGGAGGAGATGGCAGTGGCAAATTATGGGGATATGATCTGCATACCCTGTGTGGGTATCAAACCAATGCACCTGCTGGTCCACTTGGTATTGCTGGCCATGGCACTGGCCACAGCACACTGCAACAACCAAGAATGGAGAACTCTGGGAACGGAGAACACTGGGAATGAGAGACATCAAGAATGGGGAATAGCAGTATGGGAGACACTGGGAAAGGGGGCACTGGAAATGGAAGACACAAGGAGTGTGGTACACTATAACTGGGGGTCATGGGAAGAGTCCCAGGAAGATCCGGGGGGGTCCCATGCATTCCCCAGGAGTTTCCCAGGAGGATCCCGGTAAATCCCCAGGGATTCCCTGTGGTGGTGCATTTGCCCTCTGCCTTTTCCAGGCCGCACCATGATCTGAGAAATGGTCATTAGGCCTCGGCCTTGATGAACTTCACCTGGGCCGAGCTCCTCTTGAGCTTTTCCGAAACACTGTGTGCTTCCAGGTCGTGCTGCTGTATAAGGAGTTCCTGATTTCTTTATGAACAGCCTTGGAAACTATTTTTCTTGTCTTCATTAGACAGCATCCTTGTTCTCACACATTGAAAGAAAGCTGCCGATCACAAGTGGGGCCAGGATAAAACTTTGTTGTGACTAAAGGCCATCCCTTGGGGCTCTCTAAGCAGGGGTGCCAAAGGAGCCCCTTGGAGCTGTGCTGAGCCGCAGCAGCGGTGAGCAGCACAGTCCCTGTGAGTGGGGCCCCTGCGAGCCGGGAACTCTCCCGTTGGCTGCACGGCTCCTGGGCTGCCAATGCCCCCACTCCTGGAAGCCTCAGCCTTTTCCCTTTGGTGAGAAGATGCCAAGGCATCTGAGGGGAGTATTTCAGTGCCTTGGAGGGGAATTTTTCACAGGTACCTTGCACTGACTCTTTATGTCTGTGTGCTTTCTCGTGTGCATATGCCATAGCAAATCTGGGAGAAATTATGCTGTCTTATGTGTTAAAGTACCTTAGATATCTGACTAAGTTAAATATGTAAGTTTATTTTAAGTGATATGTTAAGTTAAATGACGTTAAGTAGTATTCCTTTGTTAAATTGTTAAGGTATAAGTACATTTCAGTTTGAGTGCTGTTAAGCTTTCAGGCCGTATTCCGTTTTATCCCTGCTCTTTCTATCCTTTGTCACAAACGCTTAAACACACACACACACACACACACACAAACACACATGGATAGTTCATTTCTGTTTTGATTGACTGGATTTTGTTGTTGTTGTTTTCTTTCTTTTTCCTTCGGTCTGCCTTAACTGTCTGTAAGTAGTAGAGTGAACCTTGCCAACGAACTTTGTCATCTTGTCACTTAATATTAAATCTGCTTTTCATTGATCCCCTGGCCGGTGATTTTTCTCGCGATCTCAAACACGCCCTGGTAACATTCCCCGCCCCTCCCCCGCCGCGCTCTCTCGGTCACTCGTGCTCCCAACCTGAGCTGCCGGGACCTGCCCGGCGACCGGTGACGTCACTGAAGACGCGGTCTTCCATTGGCGAAAAGGGGTGTCAATCGCGGGGCCGGGGCTGGGGCGGAACAGAGCCATGGCTCCAGCGCTGGATCTGGGGTCACTCCTGTAGGGGGGGGGAAGGCGAGGGGTGAGTGGGACCCCCGGTATACGAACTGCCATTCCCGGGCACTGAGACCCCCTTGAGCTCGCTTTCCCGGTACCAGGACTGTTGCGGTGGCCCAGCCCACCTTTGGGCTGAAAATAAATGAAAACATCCAGTGGGTTGATTTCCCCGCCTACGATAGTGGGTCTGAGGGCGGGCATGAAGGCGGTGCCATGGGTGGCACCGAGGTCTAAAGCCACAACCCCCTGGGTGTCACTCCGAAGCACCGTTCCTCCCCCAACCTGGAAGGTTCTCTTATATTTGGTTGCCCATTGGGCCCTATGTTCATATTTATTAATATCACCTGTTGAATATTCAATTAAGTTCTGGAAAGTTCGTTTCTGTTATGATCTCCATTGGTCTGTTTAAATAAGTCCCTCCTCTTGATCCCTCTGGTTGGGTACCTTCCCTGATGTAATCCTTCCCTATTGGTTTATCCCTTGTACCGCCCATTCTCCTCCCTTCATATAAAATCCCATGTAACCGTTCCCCTTGGCTCTTTGCTGCCTGTCTCGTGTGGGGTTCTGTTCTTGCGACCCCCTGCCGGGTAATAAAGACCTGCTTACAGCTACATAGAGTCCCTTCCTCCTCTTTTGCCTTCTCTCGCAACTGTTTCACTGACTGCTGCCAGCCTTTCACTGAGGCTTTGAGCAGGCTGCTCACCGCAGAGAGCCTGACACATGGCTACAGGGCTTCGAACCATCCTTCTGTAAGACACTCAGCAAGCCGCCTGCTTGGCCAGCCAGGTGGCCAAGTGGTCACTGTGGCACAGGACCCCATTTGACCACTCCTCAACACTGGAACCCACCTGTACCCCCTTATCTTGTACCAGTAACACCCTGCACCCCTTTTCCCGGCCATCCCGCCGCTCCCAGATGCCATATGCTTCTTTTTCCTTGACCCTGGGAGTCCCTCGATCCCCATTCCAGCCTTTCTCAACCCCCATACCCCCTCTTTCATCAATACCAGGGACCCTCTGGACCTACCTTCCAGCCATCCCTGCTCTCCCCTGCCTGGGACCACCATTTCTTTGACACTGCGATCCCTTTCCTTGACCCTGGGATCCCCAAATCCCCTTCCTGGTTTTCCCAGCCTTCCCTGATACTGAAATCTGCTGGAAAATAAACTTTCTAACACAATTTGAAGCATTAGAGAGCAGGCATTGTCTGTGCAGGAGGATATCTCCTCATTCTGTGTTTGAGGTGAAACTTTACAACCAGATATTTATGCATCATAATCATACATATTCATCGCAATGTATCTCCTAGCTAATACAGAAACATCACTTTTCTAGAACTCATTTGCATGCATCTGCCTCCTACTGGAAGTTGTTTTATGGTCCTGAAGGGTCATCTGAAGGGGTCTCTGGTGGTCATATTCACTGAATGCTTTGATATTAAAGGTGATCTTTCCTTGAACTTTTTCCTTGGGCATGCACTGTTGCTTCTTGTTACATAACTTGCCAAAAACCACACTGTAGTCCTTTTTAGCTGTTTCTCCACTGGTTCCAGCCATGTTTATCATCCTATATGCACACTATTACATACTTTTATCTTTTTTGCCAGTTACTCTTGAAGTTCTATTCAGCAACTTCGGTGGAACTGAGAATTTCTATTCTCTATCTTATTTATCACACCATTTCCCTTTACTTGATCCATGAGGTTCCCTGGGACTCCCCAACCTTTGTGTCCCCCCAGTTCCCCACACGCTGTGGTTCCTGTCCAGTGTCAGAGCCCGGCCTGCTGTTTCCCAATACGTGGCCATGGGGTACCTGGACAGGAACCCTTTTGAGTGAGCAGAGCTGGATGGAGCCAAAGATGCCATGGATGATGGAATACTGGCACACCCAGACGTGCATTGCCAAGGGGAATCAGTACATGGCTGCCAGCAACCTGGAGATGCTGTGAGGCTGGGATAACCACAAGTGGGGGTGGGAGTGGGGAGCCAGGGTCTGGCAGAATCCGTGGGGCTGGGATGGGATCTGTGGGTCTCCATCAGACTCTGGAGCTCCATAGGGCTGGGATGGGGCCCCGTGGGGCTGGGACGCAACTCCGTGGGCCTCCATGGGTCTGATCCACCCCTCCAGGTCTCTACATAGTGCAGTGCGTTTGCAGCAGGTTTGCAGCTGCGACCTCCTGTTCAATGGGAACATCCATGGAATCTGTAGGGAAGGCTATGATGGGTAGGATTTAATCTTCCAGCTGGGATCCAGGAGTTTGGTGGTGGCTGATGGTGCTGCCTGGATCACCTGGAGGTGCTGGGAATCCAAAGGGCTTGTGGCTGACAACAGGATGAATTACCTAGAGCACACCTATGTGGAATGACTTTAGAAATACATTGGATATTGGTACTGTACAGCACATTAGTACTGGGGTGCAAATGTGGGGGTGGAATTCCCAGAGCAATGTGAGATTTGGGAGGGTGGAATCCAGGAACACAGTAATTCCCATGGGAATCTCATGGGTGGATCTCACAGTCATCCCATTCCATCCATTCTGTGAATGGATTTCACCTTCATCCCATTCCCATTGAAATTTTGTAGGTCGATCTCACCATTGTCCCATTCCCAGCAGAATTTCATGGGTGGATTTCTCCATTATCCCATTCCCAGAACCCCTGACATCCATGTGTTCAGAAAAGTAGAACATGGGATCCTGGCGTTGTCCTGACACATGTATGGATTCTGTCCCAGGACCATCAGGATCAGTTGGATGAAGGGGGAGGAAATCCAGGATCAGGAGATTGAATGGGGTGGAATCATTCTCAACAGCAGTGGCACCTTCCACACCTGGGCCAGGACTGAGGCACTGCCAGGGGAGCGGGAGCAGTACCGGCGCCGGGTGGAGCATCCCAGAATGCTGAAGCCTGGGATCTTCATCTGGGGTAAGGGTGGGAATGCAGAATCTGTTAACTGAGAATTTGGGAATGAGGACTTTGGGAATGCAAAGCAGCAGGGTGAGGGTGACCCTTCCCCTTCTCACCATCTTGCACTTTCCAGAGCTGGAATTATACTGGAATCTCACCCCGATGATGGTCACATCATTGCTGTGTCATGATCCCCATTGGATTCAGCATCTGGAAGGTCCGATCTAGTAACATGTAGGATGGTGGTTGGGGATGAGCACCAATCCACCCAACAGCGTTCTGGGGATCCTGTGCTGTGGGTGCTGATCAAGCTTTATTTCCATAGGGAAAAGGGAGAGGAATGGAAACAATGCTGTGGCCAGTGGGTGCCAGCGGGTACCAGTGGCAGATCCAGCTCTGGATCCCCTCCCTGTAGATGAATCCCAGTGTGTGATCCATGCTGGAATCTCATGGATCATCTCATTCTGCAGAAAACAGGCAGAGAAACCCAATTGCTTGACTGCAGGTACAGAGTGGGATATGTGTGGGATTCCAGAAGGAATATAGGGCATGATTCCAGATCAGGATCAAGTAGAATTCTAGAGTGTATATGGGCTAGATTGCAGAGCAGGATCAGGTGGGATGGATGGAGTGGCATCAGAGTGGGATTCCAGAACAGGATCAGGGGGGGATTCCAAAGCTGATCAGGTGGTATTGATGGAGCAGGATTGGGGCAGAATGGATACAGTAGGATCTGGTGGGATTCCAGAGTAGTTCCTGTTCTCTGTGGGCTCTTCAGCCAGATCCAGCCCACAGGATGGGGACAGGGACAGGGTGACTCCAACCCTCACTCTCATCCTGGCAGGAATCACCACCTGAATGATCCATGGTGCCAGATCCAGCCCCTTCCCTCTCCCTGCAGAAAGCTGCAAACTGCTGTCAGAGCTCATCCTGCTGCTTGCACTCACCACACAGCAGCTCTTCCCAACAGATTGACTTCCTGTTTTCCCGTGTTTTAAACACAAGAATCACAATTATTCCAAATGTTCTAATTCTGGTGTGAAAATACCCTGGTTTGGGCAGTAAATCCCAGTTCCCTCCTCCAGTGCCCAGCAGTTCCTCTCTGGGAACCAGGAATAGAAAAGGGGACATGAGGACATGGGGACATAGGGACTGGGATGAAGACATTGTGGTAGGGATGGGGACACTGGGAGAGGACGGGGGACACCAGGAGCTTGGAGTGTGGACAGCAGGAGTGGGATGAGGATATGACACTGTCAGAGAGTGAAATATAGTTTATGACAAACATTTTCATGAAAGACTTTCAAATCTGTATTACAAAAGCTGCAGAGAAGATGACCACACCCTGACTGAAGCTCTGAGAAGGCGCTACAAATTGCTCCATGATGAAGATAAGATAAAGTGACTCAGGTCTGGGCTGGAGAAGAATACATTCAGAGGGATCAAGTTTAGCACCTTTGGGGTGGAGGCCACAGCCCCAGGGCTATCAGCTGCCAGGCTCGAACAGACCCTCACACCAAAGGGTGGGGGGAGACAGGCTTTGGGTCTGCGTTGGGAAAGCCTCTGGTGAGAGGCACAAGTGACTGCCCATCCTCCGCTGTGCAGAGGAGCCCAGCTGAGGGGCCCCTTCACCCAGGGAGAAGCTGCATCCACATGAAGAACAGAGGGGGTGACGTGGGCCATCAAAGGTACCCCCAAAGGGGTCCCCAGACCCTGCACCAGAGCACCAGAGATGATGCAACAGACCCTCAGTGTTGCAAGGGACAGGGTCAAACTGGCCCCTGCAAGGGAGGCATATGGGCGTTCCCACCTGCCCAAAGCGTATATTAATCCACTGGATTCTATACTCTGTGGCGTGTGGCATCGTGTGGTGGCGTGGCTTGGCATGACAGCAGCAACGGGGGACCCTCACCACCAGAAGACCAGATGGAGGGGAGCAACGAGATGTTGTTGGGACCCTTGGATGGGTGATATGCTTCCACCTAACCCGTCTCTTAGGTCGCAAGGTAAGATGCAACCAAAAGTATGATTCTATCACCATCTGCTAAAACCAGGTGGGGCAGGGTTCTTTATCTCTTCCATGACACATCCCTGATAACTCCCTGCAGGGCATATCTTCTGTTAATGGGCCATCAAGGCCTCACTGCATGACTCATAAAATTACATCATCCTGTTGTGAGATGCTCTGCCCAGGGGGAGGAACCAAGCACTCCTACCTGGATATAATCTGAGGTTTGGAACACCACAGGCAGCCTTTCCTAGGGGATTCCCAGAGGACAAGAGCTACATACCCACCGCTGGACCTTCAGAGGAAGACCAGCCCCTTCTACAGGATCACCGCTTCAATAGAACCACATCTATCCCTTCAGGAGGACTGCAGCCACCACTTAATCAGACTGCTACCATCAACCTGCCCAACAGGGTGTCAGGTTGTATCCTGACTCTGACAGGGTTAAGCCAGTATTTCTGTACTACTGCCTTGATATATGTATGTACTAGTAAAGAACTGTTATTCCTATCTCCCATATCTTTGCCTGAAAGCCCCTTAATTTCAAAATCATAATAATTCGGAGGGAAGGAGGTTACATTTTCCATTCCAAGGGAAGCGCTTGTCTTCCTTAGCAGACACCTGTATTTCAAACCAAGACACCCTGTCACTCTCTCCCTGTCCTCCCACGCACACTTCTTTCTTTCTTTCTTTCTTTTCTTTCTTTCTCTCTTTCTTTCTCTTTGCCTCTTTTACTGTTAAATAAAATACATCAATTTTTTGGCACCAGCATCTAACCTCATTTGGTTTTAATCTTGGTTTTGGGTATATTTTGAACCTTAAAAGTTCTTTCCAGTTTATACACAGAGACTTAATTTTCTTTGCTCTTCTGGGTTTAAACTGGATCATAATAGACACCCACACCCAGATCCATCCCTTGGGATTTATTTCCCACTCTGTGTCCCGTGTCCAGGAGCAGACATGGGAGACATGGGGACCAGGGATCATGGGGACATGGTGGGGCTTGGACACAGGTGATCTGCACGTGGGGGACACAGGGAAGCATAGAGGAGACATGAGGAGTGGGGATCCAGGGGACACAGAGATCCAGGGAATGTGGGGACCTGGGGGACATGGTGGGGACACAGCGGACACAGGGACCAAGGCGACACAGGGAGTTGGGATCCAGAGGACATGGGGATAAGAGATTCACAGGACACTGTGACTGGGGACACCAGGAGCTGGTTGGGGACACAAACCCCAGGAATGGGGACACCGGGGCTGATTCCCCTTTATTCCCTGCCAGATGCAGCCCCCTTCTGGCTGCCCACTGGGGGGGCCTCGGGCTGCCCGGTCCTGCCTCCGCCAAGGAGCAGGCGGCTGTAGGCCCCGCAGTGTTCCCGCAGCTCCGCTGGCATTCCTGTCTCCACCACGGCTCCGTGCTCCAGCACCACGAGGCGATCGGCTGCATCCAGCACCCGTGGCCGGTGGGACACGACCAGCACGGTCTGGGCCAGCCCAGTGCGTACCCAGCGCTGTGCCTGGGAGCGGAGAACCCTCATCCCATCCCATCCAACTCAGGCCTACCCAGTCCCACCTGATCCCACCCAATCCCAACCATCCAATCCCACCCCACTGTCCCATTCCTCTCAGTCCCACCCTATCCCCATCATCTTATTCCTACCTCCCACCTCCCATGCCCATTATACCATCCTGTTCACACTATCCCCATCCCCACTGTCCCATCCCAGCCCACTCCCACCACCCCAACCATTCCCATCGCATTCCATCTCTCTGTCCTCATCCCAGCATTCCCATTCCCTCCATTCCTACTCCATCCCATCCCACCCTATCACATCTCTTTGTCTTCATCCCTTCATTCTATTTTCCTGCCATCCTCCACCCTGGTCTCTATCCCATCCTCACCCCTCCCATCCTACCATCCTGCCCCATTTCCCCACCTTGTTGACCCACACCACCCAATCCAATCCCTGTCTTCATCACATCTTTCCCACTCCATCCCATTATCCCTTATTCCCATCACCCCATCTCTCCAGTCCCCATCTCACCATCCTATTCCAGCCATCCCATCCCAGCCATCCCCCCCATCCACTCCCATATACCATTTTCACCAGTTGTACCCCTATCCCGACCAACCCCCTCCATCCCACCCCACTCACCGCGCCCTCGTCTCCATCATCCAGTGCCTCGTCGAGGATGAGGACGGCTGGACGCCGGAGCAGAGCCCGGGCCATGGCCACACGGCGCCGCTCCCCTGCCGCCAGCTGCGCCCCCTGCTCCCCCACCTCTGCGGGAGCAATCCCATGGGATCAGTGGGATCCAGCCCCAGGGTTCCCCCTCTTCTCCCCACCCCCTGTGCTCCCCCATCTCTGGGGGGCGATCCTGGGATCAGTGGGATGCCAGCCCCAGAGGTCCCCCCACTTTCCCCTACCCTCCACACTCCCTCACCATTGTGGGAGCAATCCCGTGGGATCAGTGGAATCTGACCTCAGGGATCCCCCCACACCCCACCATCTGCCACCCACCACGCTCTCCCATCTCTGCCAGAGGATCCTGGGATCAGGGGGATCCATCCTAGGGGTGCCCCATCCCCCCAGCTCTCACCAGTGTCCCAGCCATGCTCCAGCCCCTGGATGAAGTCTGTGGCTCCAGCAGCAGTGGCGGCTTCCCACAGCTCTGACTCTTCGCAGTGCTCCAGCCCCAGCATGACGTTCTCACGGATCGTTCCAGAAAACAGGACAGGATCCTGCTCCACCAGCACCACCTGCCCCAGCCCCAAGCTCTGTAATGCCGTCTTGGCTCCTGGTATCCCCATCCCTGTTCCATGGCCCCATCCCACCTTGGTGTCCCCATAGTCTCCATCCCTGATCCCATTGTCCCCCGTCTGTTTCCCCAGTGTCCCCATCCCTGACTTCTCACTTTCCCCATCCCTGTCATCCCCATCCCATGTCCCAGTGTTCCCATCCCATTTCCTGTTGTCCCCATCCTGCTTCAGTTGTCCCCGCCCTGTTCCTGGTGTCCCCATCCTTCTTCCCAGTGTCCCCATTCCTGCTCCTGATGGTCCCACCCATGCCTCCCAGGTCCCAATTCCATTTCAGTGTCCCCATCCCTGTCCTCATTGTCCCCATTCCATTCCCAGTGTTCCCAGTGTCTCCGCTGTCCCCACCTTCCGGTGCAGGTACTGGTATTCATATTCCGGCAGCGGGATCCCATCCAGCAGCACCTTCCCACTCCCAGGATCCCGCAGCCGCTCCAGCAGTGCCATGGCCGTGCTCTTCCCGCTTCCATTGGGCCCCACCAGCGCTGTCACCTCCCCAGAACGCACCTCAAAGGTTACGTCCTGTGGGATGGGGACAGGTGATGCCAGAATTTCCACCTCTGGGAATCCCACCCTCCCTGGGATGCACCTCAGAGGACACATCCTGTGGGATGGACAGGATGATGCTGGAATTCCCACCCCTGGGAATGCACAATCTTCCCCTGGATCTGCCTCAAAGAACATGTCCTGCAGAATTACACCAGAATTCCCACCCCTGGGAAACCCCACCTCCCCCCAGACCCACCTTCAGCACAGGGTGCTCTGGATTCCCAGGATATGCAAAGGAGACCTTCTGAAAAGTGACGTGGCCCTGAAGTCTGGGAGGCTTCCACATCCCACCGACATCCCCTGTGGGTTTCCGGTCCAGGTATTCCCAGATCTTCTGTCCAGCAGCTGCATTGTTCAGGAATGCATTGAAGCCGTAGAGCAGCACCTGGCGAGAAGGAAGGGGGTGGCACCAGGATGGACAGAAGCATGGATGGATGGACAGACATGTGGATTCCATGGGATCACCTGGACATGGCTGCCAACTGTGTCCTGGTACAGCAGGAAGGTGACGAGGACCCCAGGAGTGATGTATCTGTCACGGAGCTGCTGGTGGCTCCGGAAGAGCACCAGGACCCGGATGGCCAGTTGGAACAGCTGTGGATGGAAACAGGGATACTGGTGTCCCCGTGACACTTCTGGTGTCCCCGTTCCTCCTGTCCCCATCCCACTCCTGGTGTCTTTATCCCTCTTCCTGGTGTCCTCATTTTAGTCCTGGTGACCCCATCCCACTCTTGATGTCCCCATTCCTGATCCCGATGTTCCCGACCTTTGTCCCAGTGTCCCCATCTTGCTTCTAATGTCACCATTCCCATTCCTGGCATGCCCATTCCTGATCCCAATGTCCCTGTTCTGGTGTCCCCATTCCCTGGTGTCCCCATTCCCAGTCCCCCCTGACCCTCTGGACAAGGGTGAAGAGTGCCAGCTCCAGCTCCATCTGCTCCTTCAGCCTCAGCTCCTTGGCCAGGTTCCGGCTGTGCTGCTCCTCCTCCTCCTCCTCTCCCGAAAAGATACGGATTGTCTCGATGGCAGCAACAGATTCCTGCACCCCTGAGGCTGTCCGGGCAGATGCTTCCAGCATGGATCGCTGAAGTGCCTGTGGTGGCATTGGGGGGTCTCCAGTTTTCCCAGGTCACCTTCCTGGGCCACCATCCACATCCCATCCCCAGCGTTCCCATCCCACCACACCCACTGTATCCCCACTATTGCATTCCCACCATCCCACACCCCTCTCTCCCATCCCCACCATTTCCATCCATTCTCCCAGTCCTAATCCCACCATCCCCATCCCCATTGTCTCATTCCCATCCCCACCATTCTCATTCCCAGCATTCCATTCCTCTGGTCCTCATCCCCAATCCCATCCCCCTGGTCCCCATCCAACCACCCCATCCCAACCCATCTCCCTGTTTCATCACACCATCCCATCCCGTCCCATCCCATNCATCCCACCCCACCCCTCCCCATCCCATCCCATCCCATCCCATCCCACCCCATCCCATCCCATTCCATCCCATCCCGTCCCATCCTGTCCCTTCCCCACCATCCCACCTTATCCCATCCTTCTCTTCCAATCCACACCATTCCAATCTCCACCATTCCATTCTACTCCCATGTCAGCATTCCCACCATCCCATCTCATCCCACCATTTCCATCTCCATCGTCTTCCTTTCCATTCTTCATCAACCACTTTCCATCCCATCCCCACCATCCCATTCCCCTTGCCTCCATCCCAACTCCACCATTCCCACCCCCTTATCCCACCTCTGTGTCCTCCTCCCACTCTTTCCTTCCTGTATTCCTGACCTGTTTCCGGGCGCTCTGGATGCGGTGGGTGGCGATTTCAAAGGGCAGCTCCAGCAGCGCCAGCAGCGCCAGCCCCGGTGCCAGCCCCACCATGAACGCCCCCACCACCAGGGCCATTCCCAGGCTTCGGAACAGCTGGTTGGCTCCACTTGGTGCTGCCATGCACACCCGTGGCACTTCCATGGAAAACTGAGCCAAGAGCTCAGCTGCAGGGTGGGAAAAGAGGTTGGGATCATGGTGGGTGGGGACAGGATGGGAATGATGATGGGGACCCAGGGGGATGGGATGATGGGAATGGGTAGGGAGATAGTCAGGGTGGAATGGCATGGGACAGTGGAGAGGGGATGATGGGAATGAAGATGGTGGGGATAGTGAGATGAAGCTGGGGAGATGCAATGGGATGGAGGCATGGGAATGAGAATAATGGGGATGGGACACTGGATAGAATGGGAAAGTGGGATTGGGCCAGGATGGGACACTGGGCTAGAATGAAGCCAGGAAGATAAGATGGGATGGGATGGGATGGGATGGGATGGGATGGGATGGGATGGGATGGGATGGGATGG
>VZRV01010999.1:554641-597663 GCA_013398115.1 Falcunculus frontatus | reverse complement strand
AGGAGAGCGATGGAGATCCTCAGTAGGTTGGTTTTTGTTATTATTCTTCTAATTTCTATACTTATGAGCTGATTAACAGAAACTGTTAGATGTTTTTAATGCTAATATTAAGTTGAAATCTACTGAGAACTGAGTTCAGAACAATGAAGGACATTTTGTGGTTAGTATTATCTTTGATGTTGCAGAATGAAACTTTTGTCTGTTGTCTAGATAAGTTGAGGGGAAAAAAAAATAAAACTGAGGGTAAATTTGACTTCTTTTCAGTTTAAACCAGCGGTAAAATAGAAATTGAATTTTTGTATCAAGGTGATAGTAGCTGAATGGCAGTGAAGAACAATTTTAAAGGGGAGGAAATCCAGAAGTGCCTTAGTGACAGTCGGACTGGAGAGCTGGTCCTGGACTTGACTGGTGCGTGTTGCTCCTCTAGGCTTCTGCTTTTGATACTTGACCTATGACCGACAAAGGAAATGCCCCAGCCAAAACGTGTATCTGAGCTGGCAGGTCAAGATGCACCTACCTGCTGATTTCTCGAGTATATGCATACGCCTAATCTAACTGAAAGTATTAACTTGTGTGTTGAAATTAAAATTTGTTTTGCTAGGTGAGTAGGCAATGATGTGCATGCTGAAGAGTGTGCTGGTTTTTAAGCCTGAACATCTTACAAAGATGCTGAAGTACAGGTGTTCAGAGACAAGGCTGGTGTTAAGCACTTGCTGAAGTGCTTACCTGAACCAAGGCATAGAAGGAACTCTGGTATTGAAATTTTCCTGTCTGGTTAAAAATTTGGATGTAGGTTGATCAGAGATCACATCTTTGTGTATGGCAGTTTTTTGTTCTGTCTTCTCTTTGGCAGTCAGGAGACAAAGTTATATCCACATTTTCCACCGAACTTAGGTAAAAGTAAGCCAGAAAGTGAGAGGAGCTGAAAAGCGACTCTCCAATTGGAAATACCAGATGTGAAAAGAAGGTTGTGATGTTTACTCAAAGGATTTTCTCCTTGCCAAAAGATACTCACACTTTCAAGATTAGATGTCCCAGCACTATATGATTAGAATCTGTGATGGCATTTGAATGTCCCTTCTAGACTTAAAAATTTTAATGTTGCTTCTGGCTTCTGTGTCATAAAATTTAAATTATAATCTCTAATTCTTTCAGAGTGCCAGATATATTTTGTAAACAGTATTCTGCAGTGAAGTCTGGGCTTCTGGGATTTTGAGAAGAGTTATTTTTAAACAGTAGTCTGTGTCTAAGTTAATCTTTGAGAAGGCTGAAGAAAAAAATGGAGGAAATGTGAACTGCCTCCTAAATAAGTGAACTCTGCCATAATAAATAGAATGTAGTCAAAGTGAGTGAGACCCAATGCCACAAAACAGAGATCTCAGGCTCAGGCTGCGAAGTGTAGAGTTGTCTACACTAAGTAAATAGGGAACTGTGCATTCAAATACATACTAGCCTTCAGTTTCAGGTTCATCAATTTGATGCATGCGACAGTAAAAGTAATTTTTTAATTTGGAAAAATTCCAAAAGTTTTTTTACCGCCTTGCTGTTTTCTCACAAAGTAACCTCATAGATTTATAGACAGGCCTGGGTTGGAAGGGACCTTAAAGATCATGTAGTATTTTAGATTACTGTCCTGATGAGCTCTGTTAGGAATCTATCAAAATTAAACTAGACCAAAATCATAGTTTATGATTGTAGCTAGTTTAAAAAATGGTAGGATAACTCCTGACTATTTCTTAAACTGTTTTTTCTGTTTTTCTGCTTAAAAATGGAGTACTATGGTTTGTTAACACTAATATTAAAAGCACTTAGAATACCTGTCCACAGTTTTTTTATCAAAATTTCAACAAAAATTTAAATTTGGTTGGACTTATTCTGTTTCTTCTCACAGTTCTTAATAACTGAAATGCCTTTGTTACTTTTGACATCAGGTAACATATAGGTATAGTTCTGTTTTAAAACCGCATGCTTCATATTGTATGGCTTTATTTTATTTAGTTCATGTAAAGTTCCTTATAGGCTGGACACTCTGTCTTCTCTGGTACGTAGAGGTAATTCCCAGTTGAAAAGGAAGACTGATTTCTTATGCCAGCTAGGGGAAAAATTAGCCTTCCAGGAAAAGGAAAAAAAGCAAACTAAATCACTTTCAACTGAAAAACCTCTTGAACTGAAAAAAAAAAAACCCAAGAAGGATAATTTGGCAATACATTGTAATGAGATGAGATAAGAAGCATGCTCCTCTGAAGAGAGGAGGGAAGATGGGTTCAAGATTAAACATCTGAATAGGTGTAAATGAAGACTTTTCTTTAGTGGAAGTGCAGTCCAGTCTCTCTTATTTTAAAAATTCAGCTTTGCTGCTGTGTTTTCTGGATTCCATTTTGTAACAGAATGGCTTCTATCCAGGGATAGTTATTTGCTTTAGAGAGGCTTAAAGGCATTATCCCTTGGGGAAGAAAAATATGTGCAGTAAAGAGTGTGTTTCTGGTATGAATGTTACATGAAATCATCTCCTTTACATGGAGTGCCCACTGTAAAATTCTAATTGTGTGGTAAAAAAATTGGTCTCTTGAAAGAAGACATCCTGCTTCCACCCCAGGAAATTTAATAATGAAGCTAAGTCTGCAATCACTAAGTCCAATGCGGGCGTATATATGTACATATGCTAAAAATGTTTGGGAGAATAGTAAACCTACAAATCTCCTTGGTCATGTTTGGGCTTCTTAACTGAAACTTGAGTATTAAAATTTGGTCTCTCCACATATGGCTTAAAAAGGTGATGAGAGAAAAAGCTAAAATGAAACAGGAAAAGAAGGTTTCAGAAACATTCCTCCAAAAGACAGAAAGAAGAAGCTCTCTTCCTTAGACTCACAAACTGACAAGGCTGACCTCACAAGTTACTGGTTGGTTCCTGTTTGTAATTACTGCTGACTGATTACAAAAATTAACTTTAAGCATTTATGTATTCTGCAGTTGCTATTTAGGTCATAACCTTGTAGCAATGACTTTCACAGACTAATTGCTGTATGTAAGGGAAGAAGGGAAGATAAAGAGGAATTTTGAATTTTCTTTTTTAAAAAAATTGTCTGACTGGGCCTCTTTTTCAAGAAAAGGTATGTAGCAGTTTATAATATTTTAAGTCAGTTTATTATATTTCTTCAAGAAGTTATTCCTTGCCCTAGCACTTGGACATAGAGACTGAGCACATCTAATCACATCTTTTGCTTGTCTCTGAAATAATCAGCTATCATCTGTTCCTTTTGAAATGAAGACCCTTGAAGTGAACACAATATACCACTTGAATACGAATTTGATTTCTATGATGACTTTATGCAATCTTTCACTTTATTCTACTCCCTTTCTTATGTAAATTAGCAATATATTGCTTTTTTAACTGTTACAGTATACATTGAACAGTATTACCGTTCTTTCAGAAGCGTTTCATTTGGGATTCAGACATTTCCAGAGCTCAAAGTGTCTTTAATGTGTTAATGTTTCATGTGTTAATGCTCCTTCCCTGCAATTTGTTTTCTTTTATTTCTTCCACAAAGTTGTTTTCAATAGACTTTTCAGTATCTGGAGAATGCAGTAAGTATCTCATACTCACTTCATTTCACGTGGTAAACATAATTTTACGGATAAGATTTTTTCCCAGGCTAGTCAGAGTCCTCTGAGAAATCCTACAGGACAGAATTTTTGGACTCATGCTGTTCTCTATGTGTATTGCTTTAAAGTTGCCATCGTGCAAAAATGGAACTCCAACTAGTTATGTGGGGCGATGATCTTTTTCCATCTGAGCTGACACCACTGAAGCAATTTCTGGCTTGATTAGGTGCTTACCATGACTTTCAAGTTGGTTGCTTAAGGATGACATGGGTTTCTCTTGTGAGAAAACAGAGTTGATTTTCAGACGGTTCCCCCTGCCTTCTGTATAATGCTCTGGGCTCTGCACTACTCATGGATGGCATCCTGAAGCAGCCCAATATCATGGTGCAAGACCTTTTAGTTGTTTGAGGTTCTGAAATCCATTTCAATTATCTTCCTATTTTGGGCAGCTGAACCTTAGCCTGTTATTTGTAGATCTCTAATGGGCTTGATGGGAGGGGTGAGCTTGGTCAGCCATGCCTTGCTAAGTCTGTGAGTGATGTGACACGTGGAGGAAAGAATTTTGAAAAGGGGAAGTAAAATGCAGCTGGGAGCTGATTTGTACCTCCTGCTGGTGGAAACATTCTCCAGATCAGCTGCTGCCCTCCTGAAGCCAAATGCTGCTGGTAAGGCAGCACGTGGAGCCTTTTTCCTTTGGGATTTTTCTAAAGAAAGAGGATTCACTCATGACCTGATGTTTGATTTCCTATGCCCTACAGATAGTTCTGAATGGGTGGGCTTGCTCGGGTTCAGCAGGAGGGCGAGACTGATAAACAAATTAGTAGGACTGGACAACTGAAGTTTGCACACCAGAATTCTGATTAATGCTACTCCCCATTAAGTAAGCAGTTGAAACCTGAGAAGAAAAGCCCTTCAGTAAATCAAAGAATAGGAGAAGCAGTGATAGAAGTAATCCATTCAAGACTTTATGCTTTTATCTTGTTCAAAAGGATATTTTAGGAATCTGATGAAAAATCAGCTAGTTTTTTTAATCTCCATAGTTCAAGTACTAAACATTTTTTTCCTTGGTACTGGAATTTTTAACTTTTATATTTTGCTCATGTATATTGAGGAATTTTTTTTTTTTAGGGGTATTAAGTGGTTGCTACCATAATGTTACATAAATATGTAACACAAGATACAGAATAATTTCTTCTGAAGCATATACAATTTTTATAAAGCCTTTTAAGGAAGGAAGTCTACTGATTGCATTCTAAAACTATGAAATGTCTTGCAAAAAATATCATAAACATGGAAACTTCTTGCACTAAAAGATGGTAATGTATGCAGTTGCCTCTAGTGAGAGATACAGCTATGCCAATGGCAGAAATATTACTTCAGGAAGTGTTAGAAGCACACTTTGAAAAATGTAGTAGCTGGCCACCATTATATTATTTTGCTAGTTTTTTGATGTAGGAAAATATTTATAGCAACTAAGGGTGAAACTTAAGGGGGGGATATGAAATTTCACTGTCTGTTGAGGTCTTGACAGTAGTCAAGTCAATAAACAGAAATAAATTCTTGCTGCTTTAAATCAAAATGGGAATTTGGTTGGCATGATTGTATTAGGGGAACCTTCACCCTTCCTGTCTGTTCAGGGCTGACAGAGAACTACCTAGAGCACAGGTGATTCCTGTATATTCACTATTTTGGGGGTTTTTGTGGGCAAAGTTCCATCTTCTGATGCATTTCCCCTTCTTTTTTTAACTCTTCCCTCCCCCCCCAAACACCACTGGGAAACTAGCTCAGAAAAAACAGTAGTCTTTACCTATCAGCAGCTTCTTCCTAGTGTCTCTCCTAAAAGATACTAAATGCAAAATTATGCCTTCAAGGTATTTCTGAGCACAGGAGTTGCTACAATGGTATATTCAGTGTGGTACCTTATTCAGGACTGTCTGATACATTCTCAACATGTCTCCTTACCCAGAGAATATAGCTGTATCTGTCACAGCTGTAACTTTTATACAAAAATTCTCACAGGGGAGAAATCAAGTGTCTGTGAGCTGCTTGACCTTCTTGGGATTACTGCTCTCAGTAAAATATTTCTCTTAAATCTGTCTGTAGAGTGTTACCACCTAGTGTATAATATTTATTTATTTATTCATTTATAGGCACATCTAACTTAAATTCTGAACTGGTTTTGTGCAAATTCAATTTAAATGTAAGGCCTTGGGATCATTATTAATTCAAAAAGGAAAAAGCAAGTTATGTGTTACATTCTTTTAATGTGACCTATTATTTTACAGAGTTAAGTAAATGGTGATACTAGGGGTTATTAATATCTAGGTTGTCTTCAGTCTAGAAAATGAAATGAGATGCTTGTATACTGTGGGTACAACTTTCAGCAAGGTAAAATATAATCAAAGTGCAGAACTGACTGTTATAAGTAAAGAATGCCCCAAGCTAGGTGAAGACTTGGCTAGGTGTGAGGATGCTTATTTGCAAGTAGGAAGACCTGGGCTTGTGTCCTGCTTCCTAGATTTTCTGAGCTCTGGATAACATGTGTTCACTGTAAAATGCCCATGTTGCATTCCAGACCTGCATGTTCTTTTTTCTGTATACTAAAGGAAAAGTAGTTATCCTTCATTCAGTGTATCACGTAGTTTAGAATTCAGGATATTTTTAAAGACTAAGGCTTGTAATAGCAATTCCCAGTCTTTGTTGCGCAACTTGCCTTTTAAGGGAACAGAATTTTTGTAGGCCTTTATCAACACAAGGTGATTAGGCCAAGAAGAGGGCTGTTGTCCTGGCTTTTGGTTTGGAGGCACACAGTGCCAGCAAATCAGGCTGCTGGCTACAGAAACACTGTTGGTTATTTTCTCATTCAAATACAAGTGAAACTAAATGACCATAACAGGAGAATTTATATTTGTTTTCTGGAATTTTCTCTGCCATTAAGAACTACCATTATTTTGGAATGTTGCCTGAAGTTGTCCCAGATGCTTTTTACAGAAAAATACAGATGCATTAAAAAAAGGCAAATTCGATGTGAAAACACACATGCTTTTTAGATTTCTGGATAAGTTGAATTTGAGGAAGGTAAAAAGAAGTTTTCAAATGGGAAGAATACATATAAAAGAAGTGTTTGACAACTACAATGAAATAATCTGTTAAACATGACAGACTGAAATTATCATCATACTGATTAAAAAGAGAAAAGGAAAAGAAGTACTGATCTCTCAAGGCTTCCATCAGCTTGGGCTAACTTTGAAGTAGATCTAGAAAATAGGCCTTATTCTTCTTTGACTTTGAACTGCACCCGAAGTGTTACAGAAATAGGTTTGGATCACATAGTTGAGGAGAAAACTAAATTTTAAGAGATTTATGGCTGTAAGTAAGATTCTGACTGTGTTCCATTTCTGGTACTTGATTACTTCTCTGCTTATGATATCACAGCTTCACTGATGTGAGTGCTGTCATGTTAAAAAAAAAAACTGATGCAGAAGAGTTGACTGGAAAATTTTTCTGCTCTGAGCTTTTTTCTGTCTTTGGAACACAGCAGTTCATAGAAATTGTTAGTGGTATAGTGGACATTTAAAATATTGATAGCTGTACAAATAAATACTTTCTTGTCAGTTTTCTTTTTTACATAGAACCACAGAATATTCTAAGTTGGAAGGCACCCACAAGGATCATCGAGTCCTCTTAAATGTTTTGTACATTTTGTGTACATTGCCCATTCTGTACAGTTTCTGCACTTTGCATTCAGTTAACCATTTGATCATGGTACATAATCATGGATCATGAACATGATTTCATATTGTAATTATGTTAATCTGTGTTATTTAGGTATCAGAAGATAATGACTATAAAAAAATCATTGGTAAAATTAATAACTTAATGGCATATTTCATATTATGATACGAGAGTATTGAGACCAAAAACACACAAGTAAACAGAAAGCTGTGTGGCTTTTCCTCTTTTAGTAGATATCCCTGTGTCTACCTGTTATTCCGATCTCTGTTTTAAATTGAAGTTTCTATCAGATTGGCTAACCTTTCCACTGGAGTTCATCAGTGTATATTATTTGAACAGTGCACTTCTTTGTTTATATTAGAATGTATTCTTTCCTTGGGAGCATCAAGAGCTATGTAATTAAGGAATAGCATGCAGGTGAATGACCTAGATATTTCACACTATGTAGCTGGGAATAAATAATTATTTGTCATGTGCATTAGCAAACAAAGGAAATAAGCTTTTATGAGAATCTTTCATCTAGATCAGGTGAATGGATACAAATCAATACTTATTGCAATTGGATGTAGTGGTTTACACTAGACAGAATACTGTAACAATATTTAGTTTAGAACATGTCTATCTTTGCAATGTCAGGATATTTTGTCTTACTGCTCTGTATGTTCTGAGATCGCAGTATCACATCAGGAACTGTTAGCCTGGAAATCCTGAGAGCATATGGCACTACATGACCTGCATTTGGGAATACATTTGTTTAATAACAGCATCAGTGAAGTAGATCATGAAGTTTTCTTCAAAAATGAAAAGCTAAAATGACAAATAAAGCTAAAAAAGAAATCAAACCTTGTAACACATTTAGGTAAGTCTGAGAGCACAAGATTTATGTGGCTAAGTAAGTAGGATAAAAAAATCACATTTTGACTTCCTGCTCCCCCTTCCCTGCGATTTCCACGAAGTCATGCACTGGATTTCAAAATCATGTTTTTCAGTGTAAGTGGTGGTTGTAATTTCTCCTAAGGAAGATTTCTGCCTTTTTCACAAGGAGAAACGTTACCTGAGTTTCCTGGCTGCCCTCGGCCAAGAACGCTGGCTCCTGTGAGCCCGATGCAGGGGTGCTGCTGCTGGGGCTGGGTGTGGCTGACTCACACCGAGGTGAGGTGGCTCCAGGCAGGTTGCAAGGCATGGTGCGATGAAAGGAGGCGAAGGACGCAAAGGGCTGTGGGAGGGGGTCTCCCTCATGGTCTCCACTTATCCAGGAAAGGGTCAAAGGGACCACTGCCAGAGACAAGCAGAGGAAGCACCCCAATGATTACAGGTTGTGCAAGGGGCTATAAGAGAAGCCAGAACAGGGTGGGGTCAAGGGGTATAACCAATAGAACATCAGACAAGGGGAGGGTACAGGGGTCCGGGGTCCAATTGAAAAACTGAGGGGAGGGTTTAATGACCAGCAACCAATAAAACATCGAACAGCACAGAACTTTCCAGAAGGGTGGGTGGTCTCAAACCACAGCACCGCCCTCAGGATCCTTCTCCAGGGAGGAGTCCCTTGCCTCTGAGGCAGAACCTGGGTGATTGATGGCTGCTATCATTGAGGCTAAGCCCACGACAGAGGAATGGTTAAACTTCAGTGGAAAGCTGTACCCCTACACAGACTTAGCTTTAAGAATAACTCTACAATTGAACTTAGCTTTAAGAATAACTCTACAATTGATGAACTTTATCAGTTGTGCATGTTTAGAATGCATGTAGTGCATGTGCTAAGAAAATCCTATTTGCACTGTTAGAAATAAATTCACTTTTTGATACAATTAAGTGGGGACAGTCTTCGAAGAAAAAGAAAACTCTTTATTGGTAACGAGTCAACTGAATCTGACATATGCCTCTGCCCCGGCAAGCAAACACAGACACCCTCCAACAAACACGGCAGCTGTTTATATACCCTTTCCCTGGCTGGGGGCAGTCCCTGTCCCCTTTCCCATTGGATGGGTACTCAGGAACTTACACTCTCTCCTGACCGCCTACTCTTCTGTCCCCTCCCCTCTCATCCTTGTTCCTTTTGGTCAGGTCTTCAACCATGCCCCTCTCCCGGTTCTTAACGGTACCTGGCAGAGCGGGCGAAAGACGTCCAAATCATAGATAGCGGCACATAGGAAACACAACCAACAACTTTCTTTTACTTAATAATCTTTTCTTTTTTGGCTGCAGCAAAATGTTATTTCATCTCTCACAGCATGAAGACTAGAAAATGAGTAGAATGCTGTAATTTAGCTTAAGAGGTTGTTTGCAAGCTAGTGTGGTGTAGGATGGTGGACGTGTAAAGGTATACTGGTGCATTTTGTCCTTATAGGAAAGCACACACTCTCTCTTGACTGTAAAGGGGGATTAACTTCCTGAATTAGGCATAGAGGACATTTAATATTGAAAAAGTTGCCAGTTCTTTTTTAGAGGAGTTACTTCCCTTCCTGTGTAGTGGATTGTTTTGTTTTGTGTTGGTTTTTGGTTTTTGTAGGGGATTTTTGGTGATTTTTTTGGTATTGTTGTCTTTGTTTCTTTGCTTTGTTTTATTTTGGTTTTTTTTATTTCCTCCCAGAAGACTGACACAGCACAGGGACTGCAAGCAAAGATTCCTGTGATAAATCTCAAATGTGAAAAAAGTAGAGAAATAAGTAGTTTGAGAAGTTTACATGGCAGTCTGAAGAGGGTCTTTCTTCCAAAAAATAAAATGTGGCGGTAGATTCATATTTATCAATTTTGTGAGGTCCTGTTTCAATAACTCATTGTTGGCTTCTTGTAAGGTGTTGTCTACTTTCATGACTGAACTTATTTGGATTCCGCACTTGCTCAGCTCTTTTTTAGGTGTTTTTTCCCTGTGCAGGAAGTAAAAGCCAGAGTTCTCAGTAGCATTTACTAGCTGTGACACTTGGAAAGCTTTGAGGGCACACAGTGAGGTACTTATGCACCATGGGGAATAATTTGAACACGTATATCTTTCTCTTCAAAATACCTATTTCTACTTTAATATTAGGTAAGGGATTTTTAAATCACTTTGAATAGTTCATACAGTTTGGATTGTCATAGAGGGGCTCTGTCATTGACAGATTCACAGATTTGTGTTTTCCTTGTTTATCTCCAAATCCCACAAAAAGAATTTAAAATCACTCTCCATTTAGCTATATTTGACGTACATATTGACTCTTCACACTCTGCCTGCTTTTAGGAAGCTAGGCTTTGTTTGAACACCTGGTCCATCCAATTCCCTGCAGCTCCTGATTGCTTTTTCCTCTGTTGGATGACCTGGGTAAGCCTTTAAGGCTACATAATATGGGTCTGGTACAGATAAGGGTTAGGTGTTTTAATGTTTGGTTGAACTTTACAAAGGTGTGGTGAGACTCTGAGGGGGAAAGGAAGCCTCTCTGCTCTTAAGTGTCATAGCACTTTATCTGCTTCACTTGACCCTGCAAGCTTTTTTTTTCTCTTTGAAGAGCATGGCAGGGATCCTCTCCTGAACTTTCTCCATGCTGGCCAGAAGCTGTGTAAGCCTTCATAGATGTGCTAAGTCAGAGCGTCAGTCCTGCTGAAAATTGTGTTGTGAACCATGGCCAAGACACATTCGGGTCACTTCTAAGTGACCTGGTAACCATCTCTCATTTGCAGAATAGTTTAGTGTGTTTAAAGTCCTTGGACAGGCCAATAAAAAGATGAAAGTGCAGTTGTATGGGTACTGAAATCAGCCTAAGAAATGTAATGATATGGTTCTGTTGTTTACTGTGTTTCCCTTTCCTCTCCTCTTCTTCTCTTACAGCTGCATGTGGGGTGCTCCTTGAAGGGTGGTTAACAGGTTCATCACGTGATTATGGATAAACAATGTTAGAATCTCTGCTGAATGAATTAACTTTATTTTGAAGCTATATATTTAATTCAGCTGAACATCTTACTGAATATTCTGAAATGCTTTAAATACTGAAACTAACCAAAGCTTGGCACAGTGTTTTTGAGAACGTCACTTATTTTTCCTGGTTTTGACCAATTGGCAAACAAACCTCTAACCTAATGGCTAAATTTAGCAAAATTCCCTTTTATTTCCATGGAACAGAATTTTTTTCCATCCTGTGAGCCTTTGATTTGCTAATCTTTGATTATTTTTTACTTAATTTCTTTTACTCTAATTAATAGGTTGATTTGAATCGGTTTGTTAAGGGGCTGTGCTTGATTTCCATTTTTTGTGTCGGTGGAAATTTTGCTGCCCAAAGCCTATATATGGCTTGTGTCTAACAGGAAAATAAAAAATAAATTTGATCTATTTGAGGTTTGGGTTTTTGGTGATGTTGGCCATCAATCTTAATAATATCATAACTCCAATTTTTACACAATTTTAATAATAGTAATACTTTCAGTCTCTTAGAAGGGTTGCAAAACCAATTATAGAAATGTCAGAATTTCCACAGGAAGGTAACCTTCCTCTTAGCAGTACCAGGTGAACAAAACAAACTGATAGCGATTAAAGTGTCAGGATATAATTGCATTTTCTTTCAAATAAACCATCAACTCTCAATAAATAATTAAAACAAGTCATGTTCCTCTAGATGCTGCAGTTGAGTATCTTTTATTAAGAAGTGCTAGGAGCCATTATTAGATTTTTTTTAATGATAAATTTTCTCTTGATGTCAGATTCTATTACTTTGCTGTTCTTTGTGGTATATTTTCTTTTCCCCAGGTTTACTGGGAGAGCATAACTTGCACCACAGGTTGTACTGAGATATACTCTCCATGATGACTTTACAAGGAACTTGTGAACTTAGACTGGGGAATGGTAAGTAAATTTTAAAACCAGGGTCCCAAGAGCTATAACATGTCTATGTAAAGCACTGACCTATGTATTAGAGAGTGTCTTTCTCTTTTTTCCAATATTTTCTCTAGCTAATTGCTTACCTTTTGCTGTCTTAATAAGACATTCAGTTTTAATAAACAACATAAAACCCAGAGGGACAAGTGAGACATGAGAGTGGTCTGTGTCCTGCTCATTGGTGGTGATGAAATATGAACTAGATCAAAGGTTTTTTGACTTGCAGAATCCTGGGGTATTTTGTGGGACTGTCAGGTTGTGTTGTTCTTAAAATTAAGACTTCTTTATTAAACATAGTAAATTAGGTATCAGAGTGTTGTTTTATTATTTTTCAGGATAGAAGCAGAGATTTAAAAATGTAATATTAATATTTTTCACTTAAGCCTCCTGGTTTTCTCTGGGCTAGTGCTGCTTTTCTTTTCTTTTTTTTTTTCTGTCTGATCTAAGCTGGTTGCACAATCTTCTCTGTAAATGACAGAAACTGTTGAAAAGATAGGTTTTATCCCTCCAGAAACTGAAGTTTAAACATGAACCTTAATTTTTCATTTTGACTGATTAAAACTTTTCATCTGATTAAATCTCCAAAACAAGTATAAATTGAATGAAAACTGAGTAAAATATTCTGTAAGACAGGTAATTAACAAGCAGTTGTCAAATCTTGTGGCTGTTATGAATAAGCCCATTTGTTTCTTTGAAAAAGGTTTTGGTTAGTTTGCTAGACATAGTTCTCTACGTAATACAAATGTTAAATGGGAATTGGTCTAATACTTGGATTTATAAAGGTGTGTAAGGAAGATAGAACCAAAACTTCTTCCGGCTTTTGCTATTTTTGTAAAAGTGTACATATGGAATTTACAGATGTTTAAGCCTGGAGTGTGGTGATCTTGTGTAAATGAAATAAACATTTTTAAAATGCTTCCAAAACCTCTCTGTAGATGAAAGCTGTTGCCTTCCTTTTCCAAGCCAGAACTTAATTGTGCATGCTCACACTGGTGCTTTATCATTGTGTGCTTGTCTCTCTTTGTATGCTGGTGATATAAACTGGATGTTCTCCTTGGAAACCCTTCTACTTTCATTAAGTTTTAGGGAAGTGTAGTAGATGCTGGTGATCAATGCACAGTATGTGATATCAATGACTCTTCTACTTTTAAATCCCTTATTTGATGTAGTAGCCTGGTAATACTGGCTGTTCTGATCAGAACAGATTTGTTCCTTTTGAGTGTAAAGGTTTGCTGAACATTGATGGTTTACTAAAACTAGCAAAGCTTTTGTGCTAATAGCTAATGTTATCCTGATAAACCACACTGAAGACTTGACTTGATCTCTTAGGGTTGATTTCACTGGTAAAAAAAATAAAACAATTTGATGGTTTTATGGACTCTATATCTTCATGTTCTAGTCTGCCTGTAGTTCTGTGCTTTCATGTAAAGCCTTATAAATGGCTTGAACATTGAAGCAATGAAGTTTGAAGCTTAAAGAGAATACCCTGTTCAGGTTTACAGAGGTGTTTCTGCAGGATAAGTGTCTGTGATGCACTTGCACAAAACTATTTTCCAGGTCTTCCTTATCGCTGAAGCAAATTACAGAAACAGACAGAACTGAACCAGTCAGCAGCTGTTTTCCCAAGTACTTACCTCACCTTGGTCAAATCCCAAATCTGTAGAGCAGGCTGTGTAACTGCAAGTGCCTTGCAGCATGCCCTCCAGGTCTGGTAATGAAGTCCAGTTCCCACTGAGGAACAGATGACAGTACCCTTCAGAACAGCAATATTCCTCAGAAGATTTAATTTATCCCATATTGGGGCTTTTGGGAACTAGACAAAAAGGAGCTGAAAGAAGCTCCTAAATAATACAGCCGTGTTCCTGATGGTTTTAATTCACTTTTGCTAAACCCAAGTAATCTTGAATATCACTGCCCTGGGATGCTGTTGCAGTTGGCCCATAACAGCATGTGCATTGCAGACCTCTTGCCACATGCATATTCTTCACATCTGCCCTCCTCTAGTAATGCTTCCTGCTGAGAGCTTTTATATTTCTACCTTTTTCTCTTTTTTTTGGTGCTCCGCCTACAGAATCTCACATTTGTCTGCCTTTTCCCTCTCACCCCATCTTCCACAGCCTCTTGTTTTTCTGGATTAACAGTTCTTGTTGCACCTTTAACCACTATAATTCCCTATCAATTATTAGGAAATGTATCAACATTATTATGAACCCTTTTTTTCTTTCTTTATTTTCTTCAGAAAGCAACCTCATTTCTGGATTTTTAGAATATATCTGCCCATCAGTATATTTGCCTTTAAACTAAATAAAATTTTTTTAGCAAGAAATAGGCTATTTAATTCAATTAAATAGTGTGAGGAACTAAGTATCTGCATAGTGACATTGGGTAAAATACATCATTTTATCCACTTTTATTTTTTTCCTAGATTGTTTAGAGTTAGTAGGTGTTATTATAGAGGACCATTTGCCTGATCACAGCATACAGGAACAGCTGTGGATACATCAAACACTGATTTATATTTTGGGCAGTTATGGCTGAAAGTATGAAAAGGAAAAAACAAAAAAAGTTTAAAATATTGGCGTTTTCAGAAATTTTCTGTTGATTGAACAAGTCCTCTTGATGGCATATCTGATACCAACTTGTGATTAAAATAGAAGAGAGATCTAGAAGAGAGATTTGGGCTCTTCTGGCTCTTGTCCATAGGAGAGGAAAACAGTTGGAAGCTTCGTGTTTCAGCTGGGAATAAGAGCTGGATTTACTTTGGTGCACTTGTTTTCCCTTGTAGCAGGAGCGTGCAGAGACTGATAAACTCAGAGCATAGGGAGACATCTAGCAGGATAACTCTCTTTTCATTTCCTTAGGTATGGACTGTCTTCAACCACCTGCCAGGGCAGAAACTTGAATGAGAGGTTCAAGCGTAACCTGAAAAAATATTTTTCAACTTTTATCATCTCTACAAGCAAAAAAAGATTAGATAACGGACACGTGAAGTAAAAGATTGGTGTTATCTTTTCCTTTACTGTGATATAGTAGCTCTTACCTGCTCTAGAAATCTTTGGAGTTTGTAATTTTTCCTGACATGAAGTAATCTGACAATTCTTACTTGAATAGGCTAAACTTCGGAAGTGTTTTGGTTTTGGCACCGTTTCCAGGACTGGAACATGAATGGTTCTTTGGGTGCAAGTGTGTGGTAATCCAAAAGCTCTGTACTACATTATAAACTGCCTAAATGTGAAATGTAAGAGTGAGATTTTAAACCCTTTGTTCTCTGGTAGCTTGGGTATTGAAATTGTTCTCTTCATGAGTAGGCTTTGAGCCTATTAGGTTTTTTTTCTTTTTAAAGAATGTAACATTAATTGTACCTCTAGTATTCTTTTGTAAAGAAGCCAGGAGTGAGACTGCTTGGAAAGTTTACAATTTTGATCATGATGTTTTAATTGCTTTCTGCCTCCAGGACTGTATGAGTGTCTCCCTATAGTGAAACAAATGCAGGGATCACAGGGTCGGTGAGCAAGCAGAATGGAGCAAAGCGTTTGCCTCTGAAACTGAGGAAAAAAAAAGCCCCTAACAAAAGCCAAACAAATTAACAAAAAGCGCCTCCAAATAACCAATGAGAAAAAGCAAAACCCCTCACCTCATCAGATTTAAAATCCCCAAACAAAACAAATTGGAGATGGGCATCTGATTTTTCTTATTTTCACGGGACCTAAATTTTCAATTTGCAGCAGCTACGTTTGTCCTAACAGGTCATGTGTGTAAATAGACTAACTGAAATGATTGATGTAAGAGAAAACAAAAAAGGCAACTCTTAACTCTTGGACTAGGCAATTATATATTTCATAATTTTTTGCACTGGCTTGAAATTCATGAATGTAGCAAACACCAAAAACTTAGTGGATTATCTTTTTATTTTGTATGCCAGCTTTTCATCTTGTCAATCCTCTTTTCCTCTGTTTTATCATCTTTATTTCATACACTTAGAAAGGTTTCTGCTCCAATGTTCAGAGATTTTAGACTCTTTCTGAAGATGTAGGTGTACAGGAACTTTGAAGACTTGCACTGAATAAAAGGAGCTGCAATTCTGTTACTGATGCTGATTTTTTTTCTGAGTGACCTTTTTTTTTTTGGTTCCAAATTGGCTATTCTTCTTTCTGTGACTCTGCTATGTGAATTTATACTCTTAAACAATTTATCCCCTTCTGAACTTGTATGAATGCCTAAAAGGTCTTTGAAAAAGCTTTCTGTCAAATTTTGCAGCCTTTGTCTCTGTATTTATATTGTATATTGTCAACTGAAGGACGCTTTCTAAACCAATGTGTGCTGTAGCATCACATGTATGATCTGCAAGGAGGACCAAACTCTTTATCTGAGTGTACATATCTAACTGAAGAGTTTTAAACTGAAAGGCTGAAGTACAATATTTGAAACCCTGTCTGTGTAAATATATGATGATTTTGTGAGTTACTAATCTCTGCCACAATAAATCACTTCTTAATAAGAATTTTAAAAATAAATAATTATTGCTCAGGGACAGTTTATCCACTCTTGCAAATTAGCTGACAAGCCTTCAAGGCATATATTTGTCTTTGCCTAGGTCATCTTTGGAACACATTTCTGCATTCAATCCTACATATTTTTATCAATCTAGCAGAGCACCCAAGCTGTAATTTTTATCTATGATCTCTCTTCCCTTTTCCCCACTCTATCTGACAGTTATCAAACCTACTGACATGTAATTGTACTTGTTTAATGAATGTGATTAAATTCATGATTTAAGAAGACTGCCGCTGAAATCTCCTTAGTCTTGATATCTGAAATGCAGTTTTTGTGGTTGGGTCCTTCTTCTGAATCAAGATGCTGCATGAATGCTGGTGATGGCTTGCAGTGGTTCAGGGAGAGAGAATTTGCCAGGGGAATGGATCTGGTGTTGAGGATGTGTGCAGCTGAGGTCAGATGGTTCTTGTTGTGGGGTATAATTTAAGGCATGTCACAATTCTGCTTTGGCCTTAAACTGTTTCTGCTGTGCTTAATGTACCTGCGTGAACCTGGGGCTCCCAGAGAATCCAGTGATCACACGATCCTGCATGGCTGTAGAACACTCTCCTACCCATGCTGGTCTGCACTGAAATCCAAGCTGATGGGAATTCAGAGGTTTTGGTGTCTGATTTAGCTGTATATTAAACACAGCTCTTCAGCCGTGGCAGTCACACCTTTCTACAAATTTTGTAGGGATCTGTGTTTTGGACCAGGTCTGTCTGGCTCAGGCCGTAGGTGCTGCAGCTATCCTCATAGGTCTGCAGAAATAAAAGTGCAGGTTTCCCATGCGCTGGTCAAGCAATGGATCTTTAGTCATTGAAGGGGAATAAACTTAGCCAAGGGATGTAATAGCTTCTCCTTCAGCTTATTATTTGCAGCAAAGTTTCCTGAGTGATATATTTACACTGGAAGAAATCACAAGAAACTCTGGAAATGCCAAATGATTTCTGAAAAATTGTCATGACATCCTTTGCATTGACTGAAGAAGGATACACCTGAAGTGATGCTTCTGTACGTTCCTCTTTTAATATTTCCTGGGTGGAAAACTTAGGAAGTGTTGAAGCCAACAATATTCTTGTTGCCAGTTACTTTGGCTGCCAACTCCGGCGCAGATTCTCTGAATAGACTTAACAAATGGTACTGGATGTAAGTGATTTCCAACAGAGAACGACTTAGGGGTTCCTGCAGAATCAATTACCAAAATCCCATACCAAATGTGGTAACACAGCTTCAAGAGCTGTTCTAAGCTGGAAGCCATCCTCACCTGCTATCTCATGACTTTGCCCTACAGGGTTTTACACATTTTAGAGATGCTGTTAACTGCAACGAGGAATATAATGCTGTGATTTTGATTTGAGACACTGTTTAAGCAATACTCTCTCTTGTTAGATTGATCATAGCACACTGGTAGGGCAAGAAAGCAGGGGTTCTATCCAGAGAAAAAGATGTGTGTATATTCATTACCTGCACATTATAGATATATATATGTATTGTCAAATTTAGACTGATTGTGCACACAATCTTGAAACACTTACACAAGTAGTGTTTAGTCATTCTAATAATCTTACCCAAGTGGCTACGCTCTATTCCTTGGTGTTCTGAAACGATGTTTGCTTTCTTTCAGAAAAACTTACTATAAATTATGTGTTATTTATTCTTGCAGCCATTCCTTATTGCAAATCTTTGTTTTAGCAGTTAAAATGGTCTTAGCGTGAAAAAGGATTTTGCCTGTAATAATGATTTGCTTGCATGAAAACACTTCGTAACATCTTATTAAAAAGCATTACAGTTCAAGAGGGCTTTGACCCAATAAGCTATTTAATAATGTTGAAGGCCACAGCATCTTTGATTTAGAAGCAAAGAAAAATAGTCTGATACATAGCAATAAAAAGGAGATGTTAAATTCAAATTTACACCTATGTTGCTTAAGAGTTGAAAGTTTATATCATGGTATTGTGTTTTAAAGTTTTATTTCCTATTATTAGAAATATTATTATCAGAAATATTTTTCTGATTTATGCTCGTGTACAAATTTTATGGTTTTGTTTTCTTCTTTTATCCTTACTAGTTTATTCATAAACAGTCTTACTAAATCAGGTAAAAAACTTAACAATTGTTTCACTGTTTTGTTTTCCTCTATTTGTTTTACCTTCTTGAGAGAAGGTACCTGGAGAACTCCTTTCAACATGGTAGCTACTGTCCAACATAATATTTACTTAAACTACATCAAATCTAGAGATAAATATGCTGCTTAATTAAGTCACTATGGTCAGTGTTTTAACAGAAAGTAAAAGGAATTTGTATCTTCAGAGGCTGCTGTTGCCTTTAACTTTTCTAGATGATTAGAATATCCAAGTCAATATTGCTCTATTAATTTTAGTAATAGGCTCAGTGGTCTGGAAGCAGTACCTTTTTGTTTATTTATTTAGGTCATGCTCATGTGTAGATAAAATTCTTGAACCTATAGCAGCTCTTGGCAGTTTGAAAATTAGTGTTAATTAACTCCTCTGCTTATATTCCTTCAAGCTAAAGTGTAGTTGATGAGTTATCATGCAAATATAATAAATCCTGAAGCTATTTCATAAACACAGTCATTTAACCTGAATTAAATGCTTCATCAATGGAGACAAATGAATTCTCTAAAGCCATATTATTGGGTGTTTAGAAATACCTCAGAATTCTTATATATGCATTTTAATTCTGGGAGGTAGAGAATGAGAAGTGGGATGAGAAGACCTGATGCACATATAGATCTTTACAGAAATGAACGTATCTGCTAACCTAGTCCTGCAACTGGGGAATCAGGGACTGATATAATGCCAGTATTCTGGGTATTTTACTATTTTTCTCCCTTCTTAAATCTACATGTTATTTATATTGAACACTTTGCTTGAAATGAGAATTTTTCAGTTTGATGTGATTTATTGGAGTTATTTGCAGAGGATTTTAATAATACTATTGCATATACTTCCCCCAAAGTGTGTAAGAACAGTGGTTACCTGATGTAGAGTTTAATTGAATGCTTAATTTATTCTTCAGAAAGCAGTTTGTTCTCTCCAGAGAACTACTGGTTGAAGATTTAAAAGTAATTTTTCTTCCTCTGATCTTGGATAACAAAGGCACCATGGCTGTTCAGATGGGAACAGATGTTCCTATCCTTTCAAAGTCTGAACTGTGCTCCTTTTTTTCCTGGGAGGAAGAAGGAAAAAAAGATCCTGATTGCTTCATGGTATTGACCACTCAGGCTTCTTATTCCGAGGGGAGTATTTTCTGTACTTAGGAAATGAGTACTGAAAGATGTACTTAATAGCTTTGAGATCACAGTCTTTGCATACAAAAGTGCAACAGCAAGAATCTGAAATCTGGCCCTAAGGCACGTGATCTTGTGCAAACTGACAGTGTTTTACCTCCAGACTGTCAGCGTCCTCAAAGGAAGCCTGTTCAAATTCATTGAGCAGAATGGCGTGTGGGAATAATTTCAGCTGTTAGAAATCTGTGTATCCCTTTCTACTTCCTTCTCTAACTTTGGAGTTACTGAGAAGTCCTGCTACTCTGTGTAGTTGTGTTTTGGAGAGGGCAGATTAAAGTTTAGTAGGGTTTTTCTCCCCCCCAGTTTTAGATGTGAGATAGAAATGGTTCTTTTCCTCCAGCTGTTTTTATTGAGCTAGTATAGACTGTGAAGCTCAATATCCAACAAAGGACCTGAGTCTGAAGTCCAAAATTTTACTCGGTGGGATCTAAGGAAAATTATTCTGCTGGCATGGACAGAACTGATAGTAATTTGATATAATTTAGAATATTTGACTCCCATCTAAATATACCTCTCTCTCTCTCTTACTGGTTTGATGAGTGTACAAAAAAAAGATTTTTAAGGTGACTCTTTGGTAGCAATTACAAATGGAAAAAAATCATATGTCTGACAGAATAATGAATGATGACAAGAGTTATTTTGGGAGTTTTCAGTAAAATATAAAACATGGAATACTGTCTTTTCACTTGAGGACCTTGTGTTCTCCAGCACTTCAGTGAAATTTCTAATACTAACAACGTGACTGCCGCAGCATTTACATGTGAAACTGGAGTTTAAATGGGCTGATTAGGCTCTGTAAGGCTACTTATTTACTTATTATTAAGGCTACTTATTATGTTTCTGATGAGTACTTGGTCTCTGTCCCCAGACTGCTCAAAGTGTAAATGAGTAAGGCAAGGTAGAAGGAAATGGAACAGCAGAGACTGGCATGCCAAATTGTGATGGAAAACATGTAATAACCCATTAAATAAAAAGAATTATGTCTTTTGTAAACTATTTCCAACTATATCCCAACTTTTGTGAGCTATTATCAGCTAATTAGATACTTCTAGACAATTTGCTGCTGTTGCCCCATGTTCACAGTGGGCTATGCTGGCCCAATTTCCTTGAAATTCACATTTGAGTTGTCAACAGATATGGCTGGAGTGCCTTTGGGGTCTGGGTGCAGTAGCAGAGTGGGTTTTTTACATGATTTTGCAGCATAGGTGCTCAAGAGTCAAACCTCTGATGTTTAGTTTAATAAACCAAAGAACCAACCCCTTTTATCTTTGACAGCAATATGAAGGATACTTCTGTCATCATAAATGTTTGCTAATATCTTTTTAAGTGACAGGTCCCATAATTTTAATTTGGTTTGCATGATCCTGTATGAAAAAAATTTAAAATTAAATCAAAACCAACAATCATGCCACATTATTATTTAAATCAGTTATTCTTAATGCGTTGAAATGTTGTATTTTGATAATAAAATTAAATCTCTTTGCATGAAGAGTGAATTGAAAACTCCATTAAAATTCCTTTTTTTCTGTGGGGGCTGGAAATTACTGTGAAGCTCTTGGAATTAATTTAAATAACTACTCTTCAGAGACAAAATTCATCTAACTTTTATAAGTATTGTCCTAATGATTTTTTTTTATCATTTGCAAACATAAATTTCTGTTATAGTAATATTTTTTGACAGCTGTAGCAGCTAGGATAATTTGTATCTTGAACAATTTGTAAATAATGGAGAACTTAATGAAAGAAGTTTCTGTAACCCAGGGGCCCATGCTGTACAGCAAAGACACAAAGACTTAGAAAAACATCTCTCTGATATATCATGCAAAGGTATACCAGATATTAAGCCAAGTGAAAAATCTGGTCTGGAATTTTATTTATAGCGTGTGCAGATTTGGGTGAGAGTAGTGGAATTATTTGAGACAAACCAGTCTAAATTTAATTCCTTTTTCTTTGTAAATTACTGCTGGATAGCTTGATTGCTTTGAAAATAGATTTTTTTATTGGCAGTTTTTCAACATAGACTTTTAAAAGCAATCTACAGGACTTGCATGCCAAACTCTCATTTAATTCAGAGATTTGAGCATCTTAGTACTTTAGTATCCTTTGAACTTTCCAATCTTTGTGTATGCTTTTGAGAATCACAGGTTAGCAGCTGCTTAGTTTAAGAGTGTTTTCTGTTCACACTGGTTATCTTGGTAAGGCATGATACATTATTACTAATAACAAATAAGAGAAGAGTGTTTTATTTTCAATTTTGAAAGAAGAAAATGCGTAGATCTTGCCTAAGGGGTTTTACAAAGTGCCAAGGCTTTTCCTAAGTTAAATGGGTCAAAGGAAATTCATGTGTTTTAAGAATTTGATAACTTAATCTGATTTCTTTCTTTGTATTTCTCTCAGAGAAAAGTTGTCTCTCGGTTGAGGATTTTGAAAGATGCAGAATTTTAAGCTGATTCATTTGGCTATGCGTGGCTTTTATCTGCTAACTGTAGCAACAGCAAGTGCTATACGTTCTCCTAATTTCTACCTGTTCCCCCTTAAAATTGACTCTCTTTTTCTGGAGATGCTGGGGAAGCTGAAAATGACCCAAATCTGTGTGTAATTCTACTGGGGTCTTGGGTTTGGAAGTAAAGATTTTTCTGTTTAAACATCACATTTATTGAGAGTGTGTGTGAATGTATACATTTGCTCCTCAGTCATTACGAGTCTTGCATCTTGTGGTGCTGGGTGTCGATATTTCCAGACTATGAATAGGAAAGTATTTATAAATTGTTTTTAAACTGCGTGTTGAATTTGTTGGTCTGCTGCAGCTGTTACCACCTGAATGACCTAATGTCCGTCAGATTTCATAGCTCTTTGTCACCTGCTCCTACTCTTGTGGTTTGCTGAGTGCCTTGTCCTGCTGCTGCATTGGGGTAAAAGAACATGAGGCATCTACAAGTGAAGATAAAGGATCCTTACATGTCGTAGTTGACAACAAAAGTTGCAATTTCTCTAATCCAAGCAGTAGATGGCTGAATTTTCAATGTGTACGTGTTTTGAACTAATTTTTTTGCTTTTATGCAGTTTATTCTTATAGAATAGTTTGTGTTTCTGGTTCTGTGTTGTAGCATACATCCATATAAGTGCTCTTGCTGGGTAGAAAACTTGTTACACATTAATAAAAGTTACAAAAATTGTCAAAAAAAAAGTAAAGTGAGTTTGTGTTACACTTAGATGGATTTTTTTCTCCAGCAATCTTGCAATCAAATATCTGATATTTACAAATCAATGCATGTTAACAGCTCCTGCTGTATTTTTTGTGTATGGTTGATGATTCCATTGCAAATAAGAAGAGCTTTAAAGAACTTTAAAGGTTTTGTATTATCTTCATCTCTTTTATTCACTTTCTTCTTTTTTCTTCTCAGAGAGAGAGATGGGAAAGATTGCTTGAATAAGGCTTTTAGAAAACCTTTAGAACATCATCCAGGAACTTTTGTGTGCTCCTTAGACATGCACCCTGCATTCTGAAGCGGGGCCCTGCAGATCAGTATATTCATCCAAAGTGGAAGGTTCACCTGAAGTGAAGTATATGTGGCTGTACACTATAAATATTTGCTACAACTAAATATAGGCTTTTTTTTTTTTATGAATCATAAATGTTTTATAATTCATATATGTATTTTAATCTCTTTCAGGTTCTGTAAATGGTAGTGGCTGCTAACCACACGTATGTCCTGATAATGAAATGCCTGCTGCCTGTCACACAGGTCTGGGTACCTTGGAGCCCAGCTCTCTGCTTCCTTTTCCACCCTTGGCAATTCTTGCTGAGTATTGTGAAAAGGGCTCTTGGGGAAGAATTTTAGCATGACAAAAAGTGTTTCTGCTCTTTGGATTTAAGGCATACTAATTTAAGATATTCTTGCAGGAACACGTTCATTAAAGAAGTAATTTTAGTAAAGTAGAAGCCATGAATGCATGAAAGAAGAGTAAGATATAGCAAATTTTTATGATTGAGCTCAGTATTTAGGAGGCAGACCTGAAAGGTGACTGTGGCATCCTCCACTGGTAAAAGCAGTGTTAGACCGACCCCTTCAGTTTGGGCTAACGAGGACAAATATTGTCAGTGAATTAAAGTATTTAATTACTGCTTTTACAGAAAAGCACCAAGTAATTTAGATATGATCTAAAAATCACATGCAATGGAGACAAGTGTGCTGAAAAAAAAGTACAGATGAGAGAAGAAATCTGTCATGTTCAGCACTTGCAGGCACATGTAGTAGAAAATATTCCCAGAGAACTGACCGACTTCCTATTAGGGAAATACATAGGAATAAAAGGCACAGTACTCATTTGTATAGCTTGGCTAAAGGAGGATATACACAGTTTCTGTCCTGACCGTCACTGCTAATATAGAAGTCTCTTCAGATAAATGATTGCTTATTTTTTGGTCTTTCTCAGTTGAGGTCACCACCTTAGAGACTCCCAAAGAAATCCTGAAACTTATTAATTAGCGTATATGCTAGTGGTATATCTCCTTTTTTCTTCACTTATTGTTAACCTCAGAAGCTTGTTCTTGTTTCCTTGGGACTTTTCTACTGCTTTTTCCCCCATCGTGTACTCTCTATTGTTATACATATGGTTATTTACAGATCCTGCATTTAGCATCCTAGTTATTTGCCTGTGCCATAAAATACCACATTTTTTGGTCCTAGAATAACTTTCAAGAACACATTGCTGCATTGAGTCAGCTGCACATTTTTCATCCTTCAGACCTCTTTTTAATTATTTTTCATTTGCTGTTTCATCTGTGCCCATGTTGTCGTCCTTTACCACAGAACACTATAGTTTCTTCCTTTTGTTTTGTTAATGTGCCTCTCCTTTCTGGGCTCATTTTTTGTTTGTTTGTTTCTTTTTGTTTTGTTTTGTTGTTTTGGGGTTTTTCGGGGGTTTTTGGAGTTTTTTTGTGTTTTTGTTTGTTTTGGGGGTTTTTTGTTTGTTTGGTTTTTTTTTTTGTTGCCAGAATTCTCTGGCTTCTGTTTCCAGTTTTAACACTTAAACCAGTCGATGGATGGGTAGGTCAGAAGTCAGTGTGCATTGCAAGTAAAGATGAAGTATCATCTGCCACCCATATGCCAAATCTCAGTGCAAAGTCTGAAAATGCCTTGAAGACTATTAGTTTAATAAAAAGATGTTCACATTAATTAATTCCAAATTACAGGGCAGAAACACTAAAATGACCAAAACAAGTTAACAGGCAGTAAATTCGCACATGTATCTCTCTAACATCTCTCTATTGCCTTCCTAGGTTTCAATATTTAGTAAGTGTCCAGTCTCTTAAGCAGGAACAAAAATTGGTGAGAACAGCCCCAGTTCCCAATAAATAGGAATGAGTTCTTTGATTAAAGAATAGTAATTGGCTGTTGTATATTAACAGTATGACCCAGAGCAATTTTACAATAACCTTCTAAGTGCTTGCAAAAAACCCACAAAAAACTGAAAAACAAAAAAACCCCAACCTAACAAAACCCCAAGTAACTGACACACTAAAAAAAAGCCCCTAATAACACTTATTTTCAACAAATGCAGTTAGTGCATTTCATAATTCATTTTTAGTGAGCTGCCAATAAATATTAGTCCATTAAATGCAGAATTTATTTAGCAGGGATTATGATTTACATGATTTCTGACTTGCTTGCTATTTACAATTTCTAGTAAATGCTGCCCTTGGCAAAGTAAACATACTTCATTTATAGCCAGTGGGTGAGCAATTATTTTTGATTTTGGTGACACTAAATGTCACTAAAATTCTGTCTGTTTCAAGGGTACAAAGGCAGTGTTTTGTTGCCAGAGCCTGCAAACATGTTTGTGTTGGTTTTGGCTGTGGTAGGGTTAATTCTCTTTGCAGTGTCTGGTGTGGGACTGTGTTTTCTATTTGTACTGGAAATTGTGTTGATAATTTAGGGATGTTTCTGCTATTGCTGAGCAGTGCTCTTGACACAGGGTCAAGGCCTTTTCTGCTCCTCAGACTGCCTTACCAGTGACAGGATTGGGTGTGTATAAGAATTTGGAAGGGGACACAACCGGAAGGGGACACTGAAACTGAAAGTTTCTTATTTTTATAATAGATAAAGCACTATTTATCAAAGTCGGTGCAACTATAAAGAGTAAAAACAGTTCTGTCCCCTTCCGGTTGTGTCCCCTTCCAAATTCTTGAGAAAAATAAGGAACTGAAGGAAAAGGGATAAAAGCCGTTACAGACTGTTATGGAAGGAGAAGGCAAGGGAGCATATTTTTGCCCTCAGTTTTTCAGGCATTATCACTTGACCCCCATCATCCCAGCCCAGCTCTTTTCATCCCACAGTATCTCTGATCAGGATCTCTTTCTAGTTCCTTTTCAATCCTCATGCTGCTTGCAAGTTGACTCTGTAAAGTCCAGTGTTTTTGTGGCACTCTCACTTGTGTTGGGTACCTGCACCTCTGCTCACTTAGATACACACAGTCTTTCAGTCAGGTGTGCACAAAGTGGAGCTGCACAAAGCCTGGTGATAGCAAAGGGAGCCTGAATGTAGCTGCACTAGTTTGACCTGACATATATTTTTGCGAGTTTGACCTTAACCTGTGGTCTGCCAAACTGCCACATGCACCAGTAGAGTGCTGCCTGAAAGAACTGTATGGTTTTGTACCCGGGTAACATTCAGGAAAGAACGTCTGCCATTGAAGACAGTAGTGAAAGTATGCTTTTATAGGTGTCCCTAATTAAAGGTGAATGGTCTGTGATTTTATTCTAGCCTTTAATTAAAAAAGGTGTTATTCCAAATAGTCCCAGGTCTGCTAGCAGAGCAATTAAAATTCTGTTCTTAACTAAATGCGGGGTCAAGATGAAAATCATAGATTTTAACTTGTCAGTATGAAAATAGTTGTTTCATAAGCCTGGTAAAACTTGCAGTGTTTTATTCCCACAGAGGCCCAATCACTGAACTTTTCCATAGGACCATCTGTGAAGTATGTTGAAATAGTGATAAAATTATGCTCAAGAAGTATTGTTAGTCAAATCAAGGTGAGAGTTTGAGAGGTAGTCTTGTCTTGAGACAGGTGTTCGTGCTTAGCCGCTTTGAGTCCAGAGTTATACATGTGACAAGTTTTGTGCTTTGGATCCTCATTGAATTACTACTGCTGGTATGAATATGTCCTTATTATTGTATATAATATGTTGGGTATCACAATTTTTGTGGATATATGTATTCCTATTGATGCCTGAGATGGCCACCTAAAAAACAGAGACTAGACAGGAATAAGGAAATAAAGGTAGGTATTTATTTGAAGGGCCTTCAAAGGTGCACCCTGGGCAGGCCAAAGGCTACACCCAGGATAGATGCTGAGTCACGAGTTCTTAACATTTTTATAGGTTTGGTTCATTTGCATGTCAGTGTTAATTCTCCAATTAAAACTTCAGTTAATGATGCAATTTCTCCAAGCTTACCCCCTTCTCAAGAAGTTGGTTTACACATTTTTGGGCCTAGGACAGTCGGGGTGTCCTTGGAGAGCACGCTTGGAGAGGCTTTGTTACGTCTAACTGGCATAAGAGAACAGCAACTAGCAGGCTACAAGAAACTTCAGAGTTATGCACTAGGCAATACAGGTTTTGAAAAATATGAAAGGTAAAACCTAAGGCATCACTGTATGCAGGAAAAAGAAAATAAGTTTGGTAAAGCCTTTTGCATGCAAAATTACAGGTGGAGCAAAAAGGCTTGATGCTGACTGTCAGCCCAGTTTCCTCACCTGTTTTAATGCTATTGTCGCTGGGCACCTGTTGTACTACACCCTAGTTTAGTTTTGAACCCATGTGCATCCAGCTGAGCTGGGGGAATTGCCACACCCAGTGGTGATCTGCTCTCTGTGCTTCAAGATGAAGGGAAAGGGAATGGAAAATGATACTTATATTCCTTTACAATGAAATTCCCAGAAGTCTTTCCCTGCCTATGGGAGCAGTGGACACTTTTATTTGGGTATTGCTCTCCAAGAAACTTCCATGGAACACAGAAATGTCCACCACATTGGAAAAAGCAGAAAAGGCTAACAGGTATGGCAAAAGGACATGCTCAACTTTTGGACAATGGGATATGAGAGTAGGGCAACCCAGTAATATCCCCTAGGACAGAGTCCAGTGACTACCAATTTAACTGTTATCATTGGAACTCAGGAAAAGGAATCCTATGGAGTATTTTGAATGTAATTATGGATAGCTTTTATTGGTGACACTTTCTGGTGTAAAAGGACCAACACGAGACAAATTTAAAACCTTGTAATTGCAGGAGGCTTGTCTCATAGACTCTTTCATTCCTGGAATTAAAACATAAGCAAATAGCTGGTTTTTTTTCTTCATACATTTTCTTTTTTCTTTTTTTAAACATTAGATATAAAATTAGAGATAAATCTGTTGCGCTGAAAAATGATAAAGCAGAAAAAGTGTGATGTTTTTCTGAAGTGATTTGCATGTTTGCAAACAAAAATGCCTTTTATGGGCTTCAATATGAAAATGAAAATTTATATATAAATGAGAAAATGCCATAAGCATTTATGTAAGCAGGTAAATATTAAATGCATTTAATATATTTTTGTTCTATATATAAACACTGCAAAGTTACAGTAGGATACTAGTACAGACTAATAGCAAGAAGTTTTAAGAAAAAAAAAATCACTTTGTAAAAGGTAACAGATAATTTTGTTCAAGTTTTATTAAGAATTATATGCTGCAGAGAAGTACAAAAACCAGAAGAACAAGTAAAATAATTACAGTATCTAAAGTATCAGTCCACTTGTTTAGAAATATGAAGGAAAAAATTTCTTAGTTACATCATAAACTACTATGTGGATGCTTGTGAAAAGATAAATCAGATAACGGACATAAGTGTCCCTGTATCTTCATTTTACAGGGCACTGAAAGAAATTTGAACAGCTTCATTGATAGATTTATTTGTTATGCTCATTCATGGATGAGCCCTCCTCTCTGGGAAGGAAGTAAGGATTTTTATAATAGCCAAAAGTGAGAGAGCTTGACTACTGCCTATAGTATAGGTCTGTGTCATTAATGAATGCTGATAGAGGGATTTTGGCAGTGTGGAGTCAGATAAACTAGAAAGGCATGTAGATGGATGTATACACTTAGATCAATTGGGAGTTATTCTAGGCAAACTATTTGAAAATAGTATTATGAAAGCCCTTTACCTTGTGTAAATAAGGCATAAAGCATTTAGTAAGTTACTTGATGCAGAGTAGATCTTTATTTGGACAGAAGGACAGTATATGTAGAGCATATTAGGCAGGCACGAGCATTGGAAATTGTAGTGGTTTAGTTCGCATCTCTTACTTTTTGTGAGATAGGAGATTTGAAGAAATGCAAAACAGGCTCAAACTTAAAGAATATGAAAGAAAGTTTATTACTAACAGAGTTAAGAGTAAAATAAAATAAGAGATTAAGACAAAAACCCCCTTTACCTCCAGCACCCACCTCCTACTTCCTCCAGCACAAATAATAACAAAACATGGGATTTTGGTCAGCATTCACAATTCTTAAAAGTCTCTCTATTATTTGAGGAAATAGAGGTTTCTTTTGCTTCTCGTGGTTCCCAAACTGCACCAGCTAACAGTCCCCGCCCAGAAAATCTGCTGCTGTAAAAAATACATCTCTCTCACGGGAAAGAAATCACAGTCTCTTCCACNCCTTTGTTTCTCTCGCAGGCTGCACACAGAATTCTCATCCCCACATGCCTTTAAATGGATTAAAGAGAAAAACAGTTTGTGATATTACAGTCTTTACCACGGTCTGCAAGAAGCAGGTTTAAGCTGCGCGCTAAAGGCACGACTCCGCCCTCTTTTCCCCGCCGCCATCTTTAGCATTCACTCACTTTCTCTTTCTCTCTGACCCTGAAGACACCATGATGATGAATAATCTTTGTTTCTCAGGCTTTACGATGGAGAAAACCTCGCTCCCTTTACGCTGCTCATCACTTGATGTTATTTTACAGTTCAAGATAGGCTGAGTTGGGTGCAGGAAAGCTCCGTCAGCTCCCGCCGCCTCCTCGTGGCCAGGTGGGGGGGGAGGGTGTTCCTCAGCAGTCGCCCCAGGTGGACTCCGCCATGCAGTCATCATGGGTGCCCCCAGCTACCTGTGACCCCGAGGGGACTCTCCTGCAGGCACCCGGGGCCCCTGCCCACCAGGGCCGCTCCGGAGAGTGAAACCCAGCCAAATTCCCCCCCCTCCCTGCCGGGAGGTTCCAACCCAAAACAGGAATTTCCTGTGTCTCCACTGGCTTAAATATGTAAATTTCGAGAAGCGCCATTGGTTGAAAGATCTGTCCATCTACTCAGGCTCAAGCCATGACAGAAATACATTTGATCTTGATGAGGAATAGATCTGGTCCGAGGGGCTCAGCTTGCGGGCTGCAGAATGAGATTTAGGTTGACATGCAGATCGAGCTCTGGGTGGGAGCCCGAGACAAGAGGCAGTAAACTGCAGCCTTTGGGATAAGAAAGGGCAGGAAGGATGGGTGAAGCCAGAAAGGAGAATGGACGCTTCGAGACATGGCATGAGTCGAGGATTCCCAACATTTTGAATAATAGAAGGAGAGGAATATGAGTGACTCCAGTGAGGTGAATGAACACAGAGAGGGGGCAGGAGTTGAGGTCTGAGAAAGAAGGGTGAGACCTGTTCATGGGAAGACTGAGGGAATATAAAAGCTCAGAGGGTCCTCAGTTGGGAGTCCCTCTTCGGAGGCACCAGCTCAAGCCTTTTCGTGTTACTGCCCCATGAATAAACTGCCTTAAGAATGAGATATCTGAGGCTCTGCTAAGGGAAACCCGGTGTCAAACTGGTGAGGAAACCAGGTCTGGCTGTGAGTGGGGTTTGCAGGGAGTCAAGTAGGGCCCAGTTGGGCCACCTGCAGTGAAGGGGCCTCAGTCCCAGCACTGACAGTCTCTGGCAGTGGTAGTGTGACTGCCAGAGGGTCTTGTGAATAGTCAGACTGGAAACTTTGCTCAAAAACAGAAAATGATATGAGTATAAATGTGGAGCTTAGGAGAAAAAGGATTTTTTTCCTTATGTGCAAATCTATTTCTGAAAGGGTTGGCTTGGAAAAATGAGCAATGGATGACAAAGAGAGGTAAGAGAGAAGCTGTAACAACAGAGAGAGGGGTGGAAATGTGTATACTTATTAATACAGAACTTACAAACTACATTGCTGGTTATGGCTGGCAAAATGTGAATGTATGCTGTCAGATATCTTGTTTATGGATGACATGTGTTTGAATGCTTTTAAGAAGACTATAAGAAATGAATCATAATAATAACTCTTGAACTGAGTGGCAATAACCCATTAGATTTGTAGTTTTGTTTATAGGAATGTTTTAAGAGTGCTTCTCTGCATTGTGCTGCGTTACTCAAATTTGGAAAGTGACATCACTCCTCTGCTCAGTAGTATGGATTCTCTTTATGTGTTTAGTAAAGATTAAAGGTCATCAATTCCTAACTCACTTTTGTGTTTATAATTTTGATTGATGCTTTTTAATTTTACTAAATTTTTCATAACTGAGATTTTTTTTTGTCTCTCATAAGTTATCTTTTATTCTGTTACTTCTCATGACTTCCACCACTGTATTCTAACATGTTCCATGTATATTTGATTATGTTGAGTTTTGGATGGTCAGCTATAGTTTGAAAAGAAATAGACATAACCCTCATTCTTCCTGTGATTAGACATGTGCCTGTCTTGCTGGTAAGGTAATAATTTCAGAATATGCCTTGCTCTTAAATAGCTTTGTTGCATCGTGGTTGATAAAGGCTGGAGAATAAATTCCATCTTAGATCCTGAATTATCAAACTGATTTTACAGGACTAACAAACTTGTGGTAACTAAGTGAGAAAATCAGGTGAATGTCATCAAAATGTTACCTTTAAGGAATATCTTTATTCTGAACTCATTGTGTGCAGAGATGGAGCCTTAGATGGGAACAGCTTCCATTTCCTAGTTCAGTAGACCAAACCTCATCTTGTCATTGTATTTTCCTTTTCATTCTGGAAGAGCAGGCAGTTTCTTTAACTGGAGTGCATCATTGCAGCCAAAAGAGTTGGGATATCTGACCCTCTTGTGCCTGTTTCTGTGTGCTTTTACAGACACTGGGCAGGAATAAGTAATGCTAATTTGGTGTATCAGGTGTTCCCTGCCTGCCCACTATACTGTCAGCTTGTGTACAAAAACTATTAACTCTTAAAAATTGAAAGACAATAAACTTCAGAGACTTGGCTTCCTTATAGTGAAGAAGAATCCTATAGAGAAATTAAAATGTAAAGCATCTCAAGACTATTTTCAGAGGGTTTTCTAATTGGAGGATGGATGAGCTGAGGCAGATGTCAGGAGAAGTGTATTTTACACCTCAAAAACTATCACAGCAGAAGTGCTAGCCTGTGGTTCAGTCATGGAATATGAAGATAGCAGATGGTGCCATAACAGAGATATCTGTCAGAACAGGGCTGGAAAAGCAGAAAGCTTCAAATAAGTAACAGTTTTGACTGCGTAGGTTTTAGAAGTGAACCAGGGAACGGCAAAATCAATATGCCACACTGTAGACAGTCAGTGAAAAATGCACAGTGGGTTTAACATCATCCTAACAGATCAGTCAGAAAATGCTACCACCCAGGGTAGCATACTGCTTGCAAGCCAAAGGAAAGAGCCAGTTGAACACTTCCTTCTCCCCACCGCCCCCAAAAAAGGAATTTCATCAGATTTGCCCCTGCATTTTTGAATATATGTGTTACTGTCGTGAGGCTGTTGAAAGAAGATAGAAAAGGAAGAGGTTTTTTTTTGTAGTATGTCCAGCTCATTCTTTTTTGAAGAAAATTTGCAACACCTCCAAAGATGCCCCAAAACCAAAAAAAACCCAAACCAACCCCAACCTTTCGATTTTTTGTATTGCTTTGTGCTTCTGAGTGGGCCTCTGGAATATACAGAGAAGAAGATGAGAGAAATTCCTAAACTGAACCAGAAATAACACTGATTTTTCCTCCACCCTAAAGACTAAACCACTTTTGTTGGTGTTTTATTTTCTCTAATGACGAATTCATCCTGGTAACTTCCATACTTGTGAGCAAGCTACCAAGATTGGACTTGGTGAATCATTAGAATTTTCAACCAGGCGTTATGAGATATTACAATGACTTTAAATATTATTTTGAATATAATGTAAAGCTTGTAATTATTATTATTGATAATGTTACTCCCTGAACTGCTCAGGACTAGATGATTGTTGTAGATCTCTTTTAACAGAGCTATTTTATTGTGTTCTATTAATGACAGAAAGGCCAAGGCGGTAAACCCTGTTTTAGAGACCCTAACATTGCTGTGCTTTGCTGTGATTTGCACATCTCTGAAATGCCAAGAAGAGTTGGTGGGCCTTCCAGTTTCCATTTTAAACTTTCTGAAAACAAGCTGCAGGAAATTTATATATAATTTTTATGAATGAAATGAACAAATGTGTATCTAAAAGCCAAGGGAAATTAATTATGACTGTGGTCAGTGCAACATAAAGCCTAAAATGTAACACTACCCAAGATGTCATTTTCAGATGAATGTCACCAGAAAGTCAAAAGAGGTTTCTTTTTTCCCCACTTGTATTCTTGGTTTGTTCCCATGGGAATGTCTGGTTTTGATCTTGTGGAAGACTTGCTGTGTGAATTACCTCACAATATTAATAATGTATTCCCTCCTCCCCATTTATATCAACCTTTTATCCTTCAGCAGACGTTTCAGAGAAAACTTTGTCCAAAAAGAAAGTAAAATGAACAATAATGCATTTTTCTAACCTCTAAGCATAGCATAATATAAAGGTCAATGTATTTGTCAATGTAATAGTTAAATGTAAAAGCAGTCATTTAGTTTCCTGACTGCTACAGGTTATAGTTCTTTATTATGCTAATAAGACTAGATAACTAACATCTATTGTGTTATAAACGCCGTAAAATTGGAAATGGATTGAACTAAAAAATACATTAAATTTATTTTAAACTGCAGCGTTTAACCTCCTTTTTTTTTATGTCTTCCTTTTTGATTATATATGGGCAGGTAAAATTATTACACGTCTTCCTTAATTGTTCTATTTATTTCTTCTAAAGCATTCAAAGTGTTATTTAATTAAATCATGAAAAAGAATTAGTAATTAAAATATTCCTGAAAAAGTTTTCGTACTTGAATTTCAGTAGCTTTTTTTTTTTTTTTTTCATTCTATGATCTTGAAATTTTGGATGGTACTATTAATATTTAAAGTGGATGGAGGGACAGTTTTTACTTTGGGACAATAGAAAACATTGTGGAAAAGCCTTTGAGTCTTAATTCCCTCCTGTGCTATGTGTGGCCACCACGCTTACAGTCAGCAAGCCTGGCATTGCAGCATCCTGGAGCAGGAGTACACACTAAAGCACAAAGTGATGGGATGGCCACCAGGTAAAAAAGTGTTAGAGCTGCCACCCTGGCTATGCCTACAGTCAGTGTTGGAGAAAGATCCACCTTTTGGTTTCGGTAAATCCAAGCATAACTCTTCAGACTGATTTATATTTTCAAACTTCCTTCAAAATCATCACTCTAAACTGATGCTGTTTTCCTATGATTATTCGAGAGCTTTAAAAGAACTAACCAGAGTTTAAAACTGGAGTGGTTTGTTAGCTCTGTACGGCATGTATTGAGATGTGTGTCTGGTTTCAGTCAAGAAGGATTTAGTAGAAAATAACTGCAACAATAATTCTCTGTGCAGAGGTAAGAGGATTTCTTAAGAAGGAGAATTAGGACATCCCACCCTTTTTTGCACAGTTTTGTGGGGTTTTTCAGGATCTTGAAAAGATGGTGAACAGTTTGGTGATCTATTGTTAGGGTGAAGAAATTTTTACAGTACTGAGTGATTTGGATACTTAAAATTATCAGGAAATCTTCTCTGTACATATTGTGATGTGTGCTGTTACTTCATTATCAGATTTGCTGAAATGACTGGGGGAATGTGAACAAGGTCTATCAAAGCCTAGGTCGTGTGGAATTCAATACGGGGATTTTGGCAGACTGGAGAAATGGTCTGGCAGAAATCTCGTGAAGTAAAACTAAGGAAAATGCAGAGTCCTGTAGCTGAGGAGAAATGACCTCCTGTACTGGCGACCAGCTGAGAAGTAGCTTTGCAGAAAAGACCCTGGATTCCCTGGTGGACACCGATATGTACATGAGCTAGGAGTGTGTCTTTGTAAGACAGAGAAGGTTTAGCAGCCTCCTGGGCTGGATTAGGAACTGTTGCCTGCAGGTGGAGGAAGATGATCCATCTTCTCCAAAAAGCACTGGTGAAATGCATCTGGAGTGCTGGCACCAGTGCTGGGCTCTACAGAAGAAACATGGAGATACTGGAATGAGTCAAATGTAGGGCAAAGTTGAAGGGATAGGAGAATCAGAACTACTGGAGAGAGGCTGGGAGCTGCAACTGCTTAGCCTGGAGAAGAAAAGGTTTGCAGGGATCTTATTAATGTCTATAATTAGATCAAGGGGAGTGAAAAATACTGAGCCAAATGTCTCGGTGTATCTTGTGACATGCGAGAGACAATGGGTACAAACTGAAAAACAGGAAATCCGTATATGTGCAAAAAGCAACCATTTTTTTTTCCCTCTTTCTGGTCAAGGACGGCAGCAGCTTAGCCAGAGATTTTGCAGAGTCTTCATCCTTGGAGGTAGTGAGAACTCGTCTGGATGTGTCCCTCAGTAACCTGGTCTAGGTGACTCTGCTTGAGCAGGGTGAGTTGATCCTTAGAGGTGCCTGCCAACTTCAGCTTCTGTGGTTCTTTGATTTCCAGTTTCTATTGCTGGTGATAAACTGCAAAATCCAACATAAGAAATTTTAGGCACACCTAACTCTACTTATCTGAATGTCTCTGACCATTATAATGTTGCATTTTATTTAAAAACAGCTGAGTTCTCTGTTTCACACACACTCACAAACACAAAGACCTTGGGGTTTTTTGCAAATATTTGTAACATCCCCGCTTCGTTGTATCTTTCATACTGTAGATGCATTGCAAGAGGGACAAAATACTGATGCCCAAGAGACTGTCTACTGAATTGAAAAGCAAATTGAAATATAAGTTACATACACACTTGCTCACACTCTCAAACTCACCCAAACCGTAGCCCCTTAGACCTGAAAATGACTTGTCACCTCTACTATTTTTTTTTTTTTTGGGGAAAATAGAATCATTGGTGTAATCCGCACCAGAAATCTGCCAAGGATGCTGACAGCCCCTCTCCTATTCTGCTCTTAGTATGGATACTGTCTAATTGTTTGGGACTGTCATTTTATTACTTCTTCCCTATAATTAACATGTTCTGCCAAGATGTTTTTCATGATAGGCTGAATCTGTTTGCGGCTATTCCCTCCGGTTTGCCCTGCTGTTTTTGTGTCTCATAGCAAAACATGACGTCCATAGTCATACAGCCACATTATCCACTAAGGATTTGCTGATAATGATATCTTAACCAGATACAGCTGAAACTTAAATATATGTAAATGTTAAAAGTATATTTCTGTAATTTGCTGGTGAAGAGAAGTAGGATTTGCTACTGGTAGCATTTCCTGTAGAATCGTATAATCCTCTGCTGGTAATAACGCCATTAATATTTGGAGGACATTGATGGCCACCTAAAAACAGAGACTAGACAGGAATAAGGAAATAAAGGTAGGTATTTATTTGGAGGGCCTTCAAAGGTACACCCTGGGCTGGCCAAACGCTACAAGCAAGATGGATGCTGAGTCTTGAGTTCTTTACATTTTTATAAGTTTGGTTCATTTGCATATCAATGTTAATTCTCCAATTAAAGCTTCGGTTAATGATGTAATTTCCCCAAACTTACCCCCCTTCTAAGATATTGGTTTACACATTTTTGGGCCTAGGACAGTCTGGGTGTCCTTGAAGAGCAAACTTGAAGAGGCTTTGTTATGTCTAACTAGCATGAGCCAACAGTAGTTAGGAGGCTACAAGAAACTTATAAGAAACGAGAAACTTATAAGTGCGTAAGAGTTACACACTAGGCAGTACAGGATCTGAAAAATATAAAAGTTAAAACCTAAGGCATCAACATAATTCAGTATGCCCTCATCCACCCTGGGCTAAGTGTTTATTGGCATGAAGTGAGTGACTTTAGGTATGACCTCGCAGAAGTTTTAAGATCAACCTGTGTTTCTCCTGGTAGGGGAAGGGCTGAATTAGGAAAAAATAGATTCTCTTCTGATAAAAAGTTTCTACAGCATTCTCTTATTTTGATTGAAAAGGGGAAAAGATGGGACAGGATTGTGTGGCATATGCCCTTTTAGAATCCTTCTGTGATTCTCTGTAAATAAGGTTTATACTGTTTTTATGCTTAGGAGAGGGAAAGGATCATTAAAGTGCGACTTGCACCTCTGGATACATGGGTTAAGTTAGTGCCTGCCTAAATTTAATTTAAATATGGGTGGGGAGCTTGAGGGAAGATAAAGACTTGAAAAGAAAGCACCCTACTCATCCTTTCCAAAACCAACCCCCAAGACCCTGAAGAAAGCAAAATCAACAGAAAGGGCAGCAGACCATCTCTCTGGAGTGCCTAAAAAATAACTTTTCCTGACCATATTTGATGGAAGTTTTATTTAGTAGCAGATTTTAAAGTATGGGTATTTTCTTTGCTGGTTCAATAAACAGTTGAGTAGTTAGTGAATATATTTGGGTTCCATGTACCTTAGTGGAGAAATAGTTGCTGACTACATGTATTAGATACTTTCTTTGTGTTTGGCAGTAGTGCATCATCATAGCAAGTTCAAATGAGAAAAGAACAGAGAGAATTTCCAATATGCTTTTGTCTTTCACTTTCTCTGTAACAAAATGCAAACAACTTTATTTTCCATGAGGTTATTGGTGACTTGCTTTTATTTAAACAAAGAGTTCTTGTTAATTCACAGAATTGCCTCTTGAGCAGTTCAAGGGGGTTATTATTTATATTATTATGAGAAGGGTGTGAGGAAATAGTAAAGCAGATGTTCATAGTTAATATGAAAAGACTCTCTGTGGGTTATTTGCATTAAGAAATGATGACCTGAGATCAAAGTTAGAGCCCCTTGGAACTCAAGATTCCAAGGTAGTCTAATTCTGAGATGTCTACTGAAATCTTTCAAAAATGAAATATAAACTGCAGTAATGGGCTATCAAAGCTGTCAAGCTGGCTCAGCAGAATGAGTGATGTGTTTAAGTTTGATCGCTTTCAAAAGCTCCATGAAACTAGAATAGTTTAATCCAAATGGCCAAAAGCCACTTCTGTATCCAATTATCAAAACCAAGCTTAACAAAAACTGTCAAGTGCTGAATTGTGTTTTGGAATCATGCTGTACAGTGATAAAATGATTACCCTTAAAGAGAACTTTGCACATAGATTAATAAACATTTTTCCTACTTAACAAATCTAAAGCAGTAATTAAATATCAAAAGGAAGCAATTCCATTTTTAGCTCATGCATATACCCGAAGTTTAATTGTTACTTTTGTCTACATTTTCCCAACAATTCTGTAAAGTGTGCAAGCACAAAAGGTGAGGATTTAACATTAAGCAAAATCTCACAGACTGTAAGTTCTCACAAAGCTGCCCTTGTAGAAAAACACTGATTATATAAAATTAATTAATATAATTCTGATCAGTGATTCTCTCTAAGTTTAACTGGAATTAATAATCAGCTACTCTTTGTATTTTTAAATATATGCTTCTGACTTTACTGTGTGCATTAAAAATAGAGCTGAAAGAGTTTTTTAGGGAGCCTTGCTGCAAGCTCTTATCTCTTTAAAAATAAAATAAAGTCAAGACAAGCTTATGAGAAGAAATATAATTAAAGTCACCAATGAAAGAAAAGAGGATGGGAGAAATGAGGACACTGAAGACTTTTCTCTTCTCTCCCATTTAGAACCCAAAGCACTGGAGGGTAATGAAACAGAAATGGAAAGGAAAAACCTCAAACCACTTCCTTTTTAGTTCATAGAAAACTACCTTAAAATGTTCAATTCAATTGAAATTTCCATTTCCCAGGCTTTTTGGAGCTCTGCTGAGACTAGATCTCTCTCATCTCCAGTTTTAGCAAAGAATAACTTAGACGTAGAAGTATGAAGATAGAAAAATGTGGTTAACATAGATTTCTGTTATAGGTGCTTTGGTCCTGTGTTGCCAGCATTTTTAGACTACTAATGAGTTTTGTGGAAACTTGCTGTTTTTCTTGTTGAAGTTGATAGGGGTAGGGGAAACTGTTTTCACCTTGAGGGAAAAAAATAAGAATTTTTTTATCTTTTAAAAAGGCAGATAAAAGTTGAAAATGTAAATGAGTGTATCCTGTTAAAAACCAGGGGTTGAATGAAAAACTCTAAACCATATGGTTTAAAAATGCTCTTGTGGAGTGTTATAAATCTTTAAGAGGGAGTGGACTTTTTCTTGTTTAATGTTTACATTGTTTCAGGAAAATGAATTGAAAAAAAAAAGCCAGCTGTTTTTGGGGCACTCTTTGGAAAGTGATGGTGCTTGTTAGAAGAATTCAGCAAAAGCATTTTTTTGTTTTGGAAGAAGTATTTTTCTGTATGTCTATAGAATGAGATGCTTTGCTGTTTTAATAATTCATTTCCTCTTGAAATTTCATTTTTGGTAGACAGAATAAATGATCTCCCATATTTAAAAGCTAAGAGCACCAGTTCAAAGATATCTATTAGCTGCTGTTTTGGGTTGTCAGTGATCTCTGGGACTAGCAGGTGAAGGCAAACAAACTTTGGATTTTCCAACTTCTGTATTTCTGTTTTCTCAGCCAAGACAGAAAATAGTACACAGATTGGAAGCAGGTAATGCTTTTCCGTATGTATATGCCATGAATTGGTTTTTCATACTCTTAAGTGTTAGGAATCCTCTAACATTTGGACTTCAGAGAATTGTTTCTATAAGAACACCTTAATCTTTCACCCTTCTTCAGAGGCTTCACTTAAATGACTCTAATCTAGTCTGGCTGTTAAATTTTTCTTTCCGTGATCATCTCTTGTGAGAAAATGAACAATATTTTTGATAAGTACTCTTTCTGAAGTAGGAGATGATGTTTAATTCTTCTGTAGAGAGAAGTAGTCAGAGGGCAAATATGTATCAGCAGGAAGTTTGGTGTTTTTTTCTGGAGTTAAAAGAGTTGATAGTGTTGGGTAGTATCTTTTTACAGTAGTTGATAAGTGTTAGCAAATGGCATGAAACATCAAGCCTTTTAAATGCCAAAACAAGAGTGCAAAGCATTCAAAAGTACCTAGAAGTGAATTTTCAATCACATGGCAGTACCTTCAAGGAGCATCATGCCTTGGGTTTTGCAGGGAATTCTGCTCATACTGGGGAAGTTTGAGAGAAGCTGATAGTATATGACACTGTAAGGGCCTTAAAGTGTTATGGATCAAATTCTGGCCAGTGGACACTTGAAATACATCACTGGGCAAACACATATAAGTGTTCTATGTTGTTGAAGTGGAGATCAGAGTAAGCAGTAAATATTTATTTTAAATTCTGACAAAGGATTTGACTGTGACATTTTTGAACTCCCTAAGAGTCTGGTTGGAATAAAGGGTTTCATTTACATTATGCACACACTATTTCATGTTTTTATTAACTGCTAAAGCCTTGCTCAGACTTCTGGAGTAGGATTGGTGTCAGACTGCATTTGCTGAAATTTATAAAGAATACATCCAGTGTTGGTATTTTAGAACTTGGCTTATCTCATTTTGTCTTACTGCGTGTATCATATTTACTACTTGCAATAATTTTTGCTTTTAGGAACTTCACTGCTTCTCCAGTGTTTTCCAGTAGATGGCAATTCATGGTTTATAGTGGAAACTACATCGCAGGGATAAATCACGCGTTGACTTCATTGGCTCTCCAATCACAGATTGAGCCAGGCTAAAGGATGGTTAATGTTTTTAAAACTTTCTAGTTTTGCCTTTTGTCATTTAGATAAATTTTTGTTTCATTTATTGGAACAAACAGAACCTGAACATTTTTAGAAGACATTTCCTAGGACATGTCTACCTTGCGTTCTATGTGTAAATTCTGAGTTATATAGCTAAGAACTCTTACCTTGGAAAAACTGTCATCAAGAGAAGGTATTTTGATCAAAATTTTTTTAGTAGGTCATACGAAGAAAATATGCATTTGTTTTAAAAGAAGTTTGATTTATTGCAGCAAATAAATATAAATAGAAAATGCTTTGACAAAAAAAAGGTAAAAATTCCTGCAGTTCTATTTGGCAACAGCTGTAACTTATTGAAATAGCAGAAATAAAATAGAAATAAATGGATTGTATTAAATTACCATGCTCTAATGAGATGTCATGAAGAAATATAATGGTAGGAAAAATAAAGCAGGTAAAATTTGAAATTGCAGCCTAACATTAGATTTTCATAAGTATCTGTAGTAAAAAAAATGTAAGGCTTCAAAATATCTATTCTGTTTGATTTAGAATGAAAAAGATGTTAGCAACAAAAATGTTTACCGTGACTAATATATGCCAGTGGTTTTTTTTCTCCTATGAATCAACTCTATTTTAAATAGCATAGCAGCTAAATTGAGTCTGAAATCCCAAGCTGTAGTAATATTCTGTTTGCAATGATTCCAAATTGCTGTCTTTAAAAAAAAAAAAAGTTATGATAATAATTTTTTCTCTTATTTGTGTGAAATCCCTCTGTATTTTGTATAAGAAAAAGCCTTTTTTCTTGGAAGGAAAGGAAGCTGTATTGTAAGACTTCTCTAAAGACTTGTGACATTACCAGTGTTGGATAACTGGACAATTTTTTATGCTTCTGTGATATTTCCTGTTCTCAGTCCTGTACGCCAATTAAGCATGTATCTTAGGAAATATTTAAATCTGTGCCTTGGGCCAACTGAGTGTAAACTTAGGAAAGATCTATATGAAACATTACACGCTGTAGGTAGGTGTTCTGTCTCTTGGTGCTTCATGCAGTATCACGTTGGTAGACCTGCGTTGTGGTGTGGCAAAACATGGGAAAGTGGTCAATAAGATGTTATAGCTGGTTATTTATGATGACTTGTTCCTTAATGAGTTTGTCTGGTATGATATCAGCTTGGGAGTGAATTTTTATTTTAACTATTTTATTCTGATCCGTTGTTTTATAAAAGCATGTTTCACTGTATTGTGAGTAATTGCACTTGAACAAAAAAAATACGTGCCATAAAAGGTCAAATGTTTTGAATGTGTAGAGCACCCCTAAAGAACAGATAGGAGTTTTTTTTAACTCTTCACCTCCTCTTTGTTTGCTACTTTTTAACCCAAACGTCAATCTAATGGTGGCTTAGATGGCATTTTCAATGAATCAGGTTTTCTTGTAGGATCAGAAATTGTAAGTCAGCTATGCAGTAATCACTTCCAGATCTGGAAAAAGGATTTCAGTGTGAAAACACAAGACAAGTACTTTGAAACTAGTAGCGAGTGATTGTTCTGACTTATTGTTACTTCATATCTTCATTGTTGTTAATTAAAATAAAATCTTCCCCATGGCACTTGGATATATCCTGGCAAATATATTGGTTGTTTTTTATTTTTCCTTTTCTAAAATTTCACTGTCTTCACCTTCTTATTCTTGCATTTTGAGGGAAAACTCCTTAGAGCAGAGAGTTTGAATTTTTCTTTTCTATTCTTTTTCCTCTCCTCTCCTCTCCTCTCGTTTTTGTGGGGGGAACTTGTTTGTTTTTTTAATTGTGACTGTACAGCATAAAGCTCAGTGGAGAATGCTGTTACTTGATCAGAGCTTCTGTGTGTAAATAAGACAGACAATGGCAACAACAATTGTAAAGTTCTGGAACATTTTTGACCTGACATAGAACATGCTTCATCTTTGTTCTCTTTTTAGCTCTGCATCTCTTTTAAAGGCACCTGCCATTTTGAAAATTTAAAAAAAAAAAAAAAA